>OMLB01049779.1:3559-15107 GCA_900302555.1 Myripristis jacobus
TAGATAGATCTATATCTATATCTATATCTATCTATCTATCTATCTATCTATCTATCTATCTATCTATCTACCTACCTATCTATCTATCTATCTATATATATATATAGACCACCATATAGTGCAGTCTATCCATCCAGGTATTTTCTGTGTGGTTTGGCGAGGTTTCCAGCATGCCATAATCTTCTACTCTTCACCGCCAGACACCAGGGCTGGATACAGATTTAGGGTGGAGAGGAACAATTCACCTGTGTTCTTAGGCAGGAAATAGTTCCCAACAAAACTTTCCACTCACCAAGGCTGTGGATTCCACTGGGCATCTACATCATGGCATGGGGTGAGGGGAGACAGAGATGCTTGCCGCAGACTGGAAACTTCACCAAATCACACAGACACTATATGGATGGATAGATTGCACAAGGGGAAAGTCAGAATATTTTTTTTTCTGTATTTTGGGGGAACTGTTCCTTTAAGCTTTGCTGTCAGTGCTTCCTATTCCATTTGCCACCTTGAGCACCTACACAGAGTCCTGTCAGAGAGGAACAAGATGTGCTGAACTAGACCGAGCCCAGATTCATTCTCAACAGTAACCTGTGGCTTCCCAGAACCAGCCACAGCTTGTGTATGTGTACAGTGTGTATGTGTGTGTGTGTGTGTGTGTGATGACCTCTCTCTCTCTCTCTCTCTCCCTCTCTACCTGTGTTTCAGGCCTCCCCGGCTGCACTGGCTAAGAGTGTTTTGGCAGAGGTCCCGAACCAGGTTGTGGATTACTACAACGCCAAAGGCATCAAACCCAAGTGTATGTCTGACTATGAGTCCACAAGGACCTTCAGCCCCTGACAATGGACTGCACACACACATATACACAAACACACACACATATGTACTGTATAATACATACACACATGTGAAAGCACAAATACACACACACACACTAACACACACACACACACACTCATCCCATACTTGTCATACATACAGTAGGCTAGCTCAGAGAATTAGCTCGTTCTGGTGATTTTGAACTATTCCATTGATGACTATTGCATGTTTGGCCACAGTGGCGTCATCTGGGAAATGATCCCTGTCTATATCAGAGATATGTTTATAGAAATAAGAGCAGTCTTTTGAACAAGCATGCAGACTCCAACCATAGCCTACCCAAAGAAATGACACTCCTACCTTATTTAGATAACTAGCAAGTACATAGACCAAAAGATCTGTGACAAGGCAAGCCCTAATATGTGAGTGCATAATAATCCCGAATGCTTAGATTTAGCCTCGCAAATGTAAATCTGTGAGAATGATAGTGTACCTGCTAGTCCACTGCGAAAATGCATGTATTATTCAGCTCCAGCTACTATCCGATTTCCACTAGCCGCTTGCTAGTTATGAAATAAAGTATCTTTGTCATTTGAGTGACATTCAGGGTTGTCTTGGGTGCTTTGGGTTCTTTTCTACAGATTTGTTTGAGATTTTGCTAAAAGGAAACGAACAAAATGAATAATTGTAATAATTTCTTAACCTTCTTACATTGTAAAGAGTTTCGGGAGGATAGCCAAGCGTGTGTGGTAGACGCTCATCTGTGTGCTGAAGACCAGTTTTCTTCTGTATTCTGCATGCTGATTATAATAAAGACACTATGGTTTTCTCCCTTGCGTGTGGCGTCCGCTGTTTGTTTAACATCCTCGGTGGTCTGTGCAAAGAAGGAGCAAGCTGGTAATCTGTCGTTGGATGGATTTATATGCATACTTCAACCTCAACTTCTGAATAATCATGCACATCACTTGCGATCTCACACTGACAGGCCTGGCCCGTCATGCAAAATGAACTCACCACATTAACTTCAAAATGCCACACACACACACACTCCTACAGACAAATAAAGCCGTCCTGCAGACACTTTCATCCACAAATAGACCCCCACCACCACCATCTATCTATTTCCCCCATACACACTCCGACGCTAGAATAAATTATCCGACTAATCTCCATAAGAATCACAAGGGCAAACCAAAGTTGGTCTGTCTTGAGAATAGTGGCTGCACGTGCTCCGCTGTCTGACAGTCGTATCAGTATTCCAGACAGGCGGCCGTTGATGTCTGTTTCAGCATCAGAGCCCGCCGCAGCCCAAACTTACACACCGCCAGTCTGGGAGGCAAGTCTGCCGGGTGCCCCGGGATTAACGTGCTCATGAATTATAAATCTTATTCTATTCTAATCTGTTTCTGTTCTACTCCGCCCTGTTCAGCTCATCCGTTTTTTTAATCCTTTTCATTCTGTTCTAATCTGAACTGCTCGACCATTGTCGTTCTATTTATTCTTTCTTTCTTTTCCATTCTATTCTATTGCATTCGATTCTGTTTATCCCTTCTCATTCCTCCCATTCTATTCAAATCTGCCGATCCATTGTCGTTCTATTTATTCTTTCTTTCTTTTCCATTCTATTCTACTGCATTCGATTCTGTTTGTCCCTTTTTCATTCTACCCATTTTATTCAAATCTGCCGATCCATTGTCGTTCTATTTATTCTTTTTCATTCTATTTGATCTGTTCTTTTTATTCTTTTCCATTGTATTCTATTGCATTCTATGTATCCTTTTTCATTCCTCCCATTCTATTCAAATCTGTTGATCCATTGTCATTCTATTCTATTCTATTCCATTTTATTTATTCTTTTCCATTCTATTTGGTGTTTGTTTTATTATTTTCCATTCTATTCCTATTGCATTCTATTTCATTTATCCTATTTTATTGTTTCCATTCTATTCTAATCTGTTCTACTGATCCATTTTCATTCTGTTCTATTCTGTTCCATTCCCTTTATTCTTTTCCATTCTGTTCTATTGCATTCTGTTCTATTTATTCTTTCTATGCTTTTCATTCTATTCTAATCTGTTCTACTGGTCCATTTTCATTCTGTCCTATACTGCTCCATTCTATTTATTCTATTTGATTTTTTTTCCTTTTTATTTCCGTTCTATCCTGTTGCATTCTATTCCATTTATCCTTTTTCATTTCTATTCAATTCTGTTCTGTTCTATTCTGTTGTCATATTCTATTGTGTTCTATTCAGAGGATATTTGTGTCTTCCTCCTCCACCACAAAACAGAACCAAAGCAGTTCAATTGTACTGTGGTTTTACTGCTGCAAATATTCACACAATGTCTTCAACTATGCTGCACTGACAGCCTTCAGTCCAGGTGGGCAACCTTGTGATTTCCACCCACTGATGTACCGCTTGGATAAGTCCTTGGATAAGTTCAAAAGGAAATCTAAATCAAATGTCACCCTGTGAAGTGTAATTTTTGTGTCATGAAATGGTACAGCGAATCATGAGAGTGCACAGTTTAATACGAGATATATTTCCTAATAATAAAGGCAGTGTGGCCACAATCCAAGGACTCTCAGTTTGCTAACAAGCAATTTGTGTCACTGTAGCAGCTATAAAAATCCAGAAATATATTTTTAATTGTAATACTAAGTAAGTAAGTAGTTAGGGAAATGAGTGAATGAATGAATGGAAAGTCAAATGTAAACCCTTCATTATTATTATCATCACCATCACGTTGTGCATAAATGTGCAAAAAGTCTGAGTTTTGTTTGATCATTCATAAACAAACAAATGTATAACCAAATGATATCTCTCAAACAATTTATTTATTTATTTTTATTTATTTTTTTTTATACTTTTCCCTCTAATATAGGCAAAAAAGTGTTAGCATTCAAATAAAGTCAGAATTTCCCGATATTTGTTTAAATGCATGTCCATTGCATTTATTTTAATCGCAGCTTCTTCTCTGTCTGGCGTTCATTCTGCAAGTTTCTGCCGAATTTGAGAAGCCACATTATTCCATCTGACTTTAAAGAGCACAACCCGATGTCTTTTCTGCCTTCTGAAATGTTCCCAAAGATGTTCGGTGTCTGTGAAGGGAAATCCATACAAGTCAGTGCTGCCCGCTCGTCCATGGACTTCTAATAGGCCTTGTCTAACAGTATTTTAAGGTCACTGTTCTGGCCTTAAGCTGAAACTTCTTCCACACAACTTGGAAGGGCGCACCTCTGCAGATGTGAGTGCAACTTCTCTCTGGACTATTTGCACCACCAGATTTCACTGTTGCTTTTATGCACTAACCTTTCATGCAGCCTTCTCCTCACATAAACTTTCTAATTGCAGTCATAAAGTTCAAGCTTTGATTTATTAGTAAACACGACTTTCATCCAGCCTCCAGCAGTGACATTTTGGCATTATTTGGCTCCCGCTGCCTCTATTGAGCTGGCTTTCGATTTTGGATGCAGTTTTCTCTTTGACACATGTTGGTTTAACACCCTGGTCTTCAGATGGTGTGGTTCATTTCCGCTCTTCCAGGTCTCGCTTTGGATGGAAATGAAACTCGGCCTGTGACCATCTCTCTGGCATTTGTTGTAGCCCTTGAATTTTTATGTGTAGCTGCAAGTTGGACAGCTTTTCAGCACTCAGAAAAATTGCTGAGAATGCCTGCATTTATTTTATTTATTTTTTTTGACACAAATCCCTCTGCAAAGTTAAAATCCTAGTAATAGTGAAAATAACAAACAGGGTCAAAATCTATTTTTTCCTTTTCATCAGTTCAAAAGGAAACAGACTAAATAAAAATATGTTGGTTTTTGCATAAATGAATTAACTGATATAAATCTGATGGTAAATATATTACAGCAGGTTTACTGAGTGTGCGGAACCTTTGTCACAAGCCAGCGTGCGGCGGAGCGATTTTGCTCACGTACGGGAAGTAGCGGTAGGAAGGGTGACATTTCACAACAGGGCGAACATGACGGCGTGGGTCGGCATATGATGGGGAAACCTTAGTTCACCAAGGACGTCTGCTAATATTTATTTCTGTACACAGCGAGAAGCGTGTGGACACGGAGCCGTCATGGCGGCGTGGAGCTGCCGGTTTCTCCTTCAGCGGGGCAGCGGAGTGATCTCTGTCCGAGCCGGAGCGGCTGAAAGGTGCTAAAGCAGATGCTAACTGTCTGATCACTCCGCAGCGGTTTGAGTGGAGCTAACCTTCACTCCTGTAGGACACACATGATAACCTGGTGCCTGGTGTTTATTCCCTCAGTAATGCAGTTTATTAAAGCAGTAAGTTTTGAATAGTAACCACGAGAAAGAGCCAACAGGCCTGTCCATTTCCAGTTAAATAGTCTCTTATTGAATCTTCTGCCTGCAGGTGCTCCTCGTAAGAGTTTATTCCTAAAATCAGGAGTTGTAAATCAGATGAGAGCTGTGTCTTTGTTGGGTTATTAAGTGTGTGTCTTCCTCAGTGCCATTAGTATTTTGTGTGTTATGATTTTTGACCTGTGAAAGGCTGCATTTCCTTTCTATCGAGTAGCTTCTTACTTTAATGGTAGAGAAATTTTGACAGGGTTATGTTGCTCCTTTATTGTTTCATCTTCACCTTATTTTTTCATAGCATGACGAATAATTAAGATGCAAACGCTGTGTGGAAATGAGCTGAATGGGTGTTGCTGCTGCTCGATGCAGTTAAAACTGATATAGTCTAATGCACATTACACAGACTTACGGTAGGTCAGGTGTTCAAGTGCAAACGGGCACAGGATGGTTTTCAAGATGGAAACGTCAACATTCAACATTTCTATGATTTAAAGAAGTCGTGTCAAACATAAATGAATTAAAATCAGATCGGAGTCTATCAGTCACAGTGGATTTGCAGCAGCTTAGGTCTATTATGGAAGTTTTATGAGTTTTCTCAGGCATCTGAAACAAATTGGGGTGTAGAGGAGAGGAGCCCCTGGGCTTACTTCAGGCACACACACGCAGCGAGCTGAAGATGTCGTTAAAATGATTATTGGTTTGGTTATATCAAAGGTAAAATCACACCAAGAAGGCCAAACAGTTTACCAGGGCTACACATTACATGACTTTCTCTCATCGTCTTTTGACTCTTAAATCAGGCTAGGCTCCTTTACATACTAAAAAGCAAGCTCCCTCCATGTGCATCATGCCGAGGTGCTCGTTGTCCATCAGCAAGGACACTGAAGCGGCTCGACTGACTCAGATATGTCATGCACTTTCTCTGTTCTCAGCTCCTCAGACTAAAAAGGCCAAGCGGCACGACATCTGAAGCAGCAAGGGAAATTACAAGCCCGCGTGTCTTATGTGGTCAGATAATCGATAAATAAAACGCCACAGAAAAGGGCACTGTACTCGAGCAGCCTGCGTCTGGTCATCGGCAAACAAGGGATGGACAGTTGTACCTGACTGTAGCTGATTTGAGGAAATGTTACTCTTGCAGCCCTCTCCTGGCACGAGGCTGCGTTCGGACAGTGAAGACCACCACGTGGTTTGACGAGCACCTCACCGAGGACAACCAGGAGTTCATGAGGAAGAGCATGGCAGAGCAATACAGGAGACAGACGGCCGACAAGCTCAATCCACTCAAAGACGAGCCCTGGGAAAGACAGGAGTGGACAGAGGGTACGTGTCCTGATGTGTGTGTGTGTGTGAGAGAGAGAGGGAACTGGAGAAATCTTTGTGCATCATAAGACATCTCTCTCCCTGTTGCCTCTCGCTCCATTTGCCCCGTCTGCAGGAAGCAGAAGAGTCGGCTTGATAGCAGTGAAGCTGGGGATGGTTCCTGTCTGGACCAAAACGGGAGAGAGACATGTGGTGACCATGTTACAGGTGATGCACACACTCACACACACACACACACACTGGTCACACACTTGTGTTGCATTGCATCCCATCAACTTCAAGCAGTCCTCCAGAGTGATAAGGTGTGGTGGTATGAATGGCCGTCATTATGAAGTGACTGCCAGATCGAAGTGGCTGTCAGATAAATCGGATTGCTCTGAGGAGGGCAGGAGATGAAGTGCAAATATGGAGCGCCTTTGAATTTCACCCGTAGAATTCAGCCCTGCTTTCGAAATGCTCAAGTGCACCGAAGTGAGCCTTAACTCTCCTAGGGCCGGGCCTCGACAAGAGGAACTTGACCTGAGATCAGGGCTCTTGATGACTAATTGATAATCTGAATGCAGGAAGTGCTCACTCTGCTCATTGGTTAGCTCACAGTTAATCAGTATCAGCAAACCTATGATTTAAAAAGGATGTTGCTCCAGTCGAACCAAAACTAACCCCAGTATCAGCATTATGGTTTGCAGCAGTAAATAGTTTGATTCCTATTGTACCTTAAGTGATCTTGTTTATGATTTATCCTAAAACAATGTTGCCAAAGACTCTTTGCCATGTTTGGCTGCTACTTTCAGTTGATGCAAGCGTTGTCTGATTTTATCTACCTTCTGTCTGATTTGAACTATTTTTCTCTATTATTTGTCTTTTCTTTGTTAATCCCAGTTGCAATAGGGATTAGTTGAAGATTTAAAGCCAAGTCTGCTGTGCAAACTGTGACGATGATTTGGGCTCTCATATTTACTAAGCACAAAGGCTCCATAAAGGGATTTTGCGTTTCCATTGTGTGGACTGCCCACACATCCCAAGGCCTGCAGGCAAAACTGCGTTTGGGATCTGCTCGCCAGGCAGATCATCATTAGAAAGATCAAACCTTCCTCCTTCAGACGAACACGGGGCACATTTGCTCAGCTGACTCTTTGATTTTGTGCAGGTGATTCAGCAGGTATCGACAGGCTGAACGAGTCGGTGTTTGATCTGATTCATTCACTGACTGACCAACATGTTTAAACAGTCGCCTGCTTGGCTGAGGAAAGAATATCTAATAATGGGCGAATTTTAGAAATTAGTTACTGAAATCCCAATGTTTTTTCTCAATTTCTTTTTAAAGATGATTATTTTAGGGGCGTTATTATGCATTATTAGGCAGACACAGGATAGAGATAGAGGATGACACGCAGCAAAAGGCCTCAGCCGGATTCAAACTCATGCTGCTGCAGCAAAATGAGGCTCAGTACTAAGTGGCATGCACTCTGCCTCAAATCCAACACTTTTCAAGAGTTGCTTTAAAGAGAATGAAATATTTGACAATTTGACTACCCTTCCAGGAGGCTGGATCAAACCAACCAGATAGTTGAACATTCCTGTGACTGCTGAGCCAAAATTTACAGGCACCATGGATCCCCATATGGATGGTTTCTTGGCTGAGTGCCCCTGGATTCTGCCCCAAGGGCCCCACCCATGAAGATCTTGGTTTTTAGATTTGGCCAAGAGCAGAATTGCTTGTCTGTGTGTGTTGGAGTTGGGCAAGAAACAGTGGGGAGAGTGAAAACTGTGATCAGAAACTTCATTCATACACCCTTCCTCACTCTGTCGTCCTTATTGTCAACCCGACGTGTCTTTTGGCTCCAGGTGCAGGACTGCCATGTGATAAAGAGCCTGTCCAAAGAAGAGTATGATGGCCACACTGCCGCCCTAGTGGTCGGAGGGAAAAATGTATCACCGTTCTATGTAAGTAATATTATAATGATTTATGCCCAACATGTTCTCATAGCTGTGAAATTGGTTGAATCTCACTTAAACTGTGACTGAAATTTGAAAGCTTTTGTTAAATTTGCAGCTTTACTTTCGACACCCCCTGCTTCCCACAATGCTCTGTGCATGCTCTTGCTCAAATGAGGGAGGCATCACTTCGCCTGCAAATGGATATTGACCATGACAGTCCGTTCACACATGAGCGACTCCACTGAACGTTTATCACCTGATGAGCTGAAATTTGTATCTGTGCTAAAAGTGAGCTGTCCAGGATGTGACACAGGCAGAAATCAGTTTGCTGGTTTGTGGTCTTCTGGACTGGACGCTGGTTTTTCTGAAGATCAGAGAAAACCAAATTTTTTTTTTTAATTTACAGCCACTGAAAAATAATGACCCTTTTGCCAACAAGACAGACAACTTAACAGACAACTTAATTGCTTTCATAGGAAGTCTGACTGTGGAATCGTCCTCGTAAATCTCTTGCTCTCATGGTGCTAACACAGTGTTGAAGGTGTAACCTCAGGAAAAATTGCTGCTTTCAAGATGAAGAAACTCCTCATTTCCTCCGTGGGGAATACCAAGGAAGCAAGCGTTCATTTTCCTGAGCTCACTCCGTAAACTCCATGTAGGAGAGATTTTATAGATGCCCTTGAAGGCGGCATGGAGCCTGCAGTACAAACTATCCAGCTACAGAAAGATGTCAGAGACACTGAAGTAAAGAGAGCTGTCACTATGGAAACGATACGCCATCTCATCTAGTGTCACTGGTTTAAACCTGCCGCTTTCAGAACTTTGCAGAGCAGATGTGTTGACTTTGTTTCGCACTTAGAGTAGCTGCAAGTCTCAACTCATCTTGTCCTGAATCTTTGGTGTAAACTCAACGGCACGGAGGCTCCGACAGTCACATTAGTTGAGAAGAGAGAGCATGCCATCGTGTTTATTTGTGAGCTGTAATGTGGGCATTCCTCAGCCACAGCTTATCCTTTGTATTGTTTCAGGTGTGAAGTTAATGCAGTGTTAATAAAAAATATCCACACTTATTATAAAACAGTAGAAAAGAGCAAACACTACACCTGAATGGAAGCAGGAGGACTGGCCAGAACAACAAGCGAAAGCCTTTTGAAGCGCAGAAAATGGAACAGTATTTTTAAAATAGTCCCCTGTCCTTTGACTAAGTTGAGTAAAATGACCTTTACTAAAATTATTTAAAGGCTAAAGTAAAATAAATGACCAAAGTCTGCCTAAAACAAAGGAACACATTTTACGCTGGTCGAGAGGGAAATGTGAATGATTTATTCGGGCTTTGTTAGTTGTAGGCTGGAGGTGACTTGGAGGCAAATGTACGTTTTGCTCACGTGTGACTGCACCTCTCCAGCGCTGTCACTATCTCTCCACCTGCAGCTCAATGCAACAAGTTCACTTGGGCGTGTCCGAAAGGAAACGCACCAAATCATCGAATGAAGTAGAAGTGGATGAGGCAGGTTGAGGGAAAGAGGGGTATATGAACAGTGAATTACAACACTTAATCACATAATAACTCCCGGAGGGTATTGAACATTGCAGATTGATGATATCCAGCGATGTAAGAGATGGATTGTGGGCCACATCAGCCAAAGTGATTGATGTTTAATTTATTTGCTGTTTGCCGGAGTTCTGATAGATGCTTGATGGGCCCGTGTCAATACTTTACTTGTGGAAAGGGAAATTGTTATTGCATCAGGCTCGCGAGGCGGGGAGTTAGTCAGAGTGAGAGGCTTTGGCAGGGTGATTTTCAGTCAACAGAAGGGAGTGTGAGAGAGAGAGAGAGAGAGAGAGAGAGAGAGTTTGCAGTGACTGGAGGGGATGAGATGAGAAGGAGCTGAGTGAAAGCAAATGTCAGAACCGCTTACTGCCAAGCGTGTGTGCGCGTGTGTGTGTGTGTGTGTGTGTGTGTGTGTGTGTGTGTGTGTGTGTTTGGCTTCCTCTGTCATAGCAGGCCCACGGTTAATTTTGAAATGCCAAAGTCTAACTGCCGTTCACTGCTCATTCGCTTTATTTTCCCTGTTTTGCTTTCCTCATCCCTGCCTTTCGTTTTCTCCACCCATGCAATTTCTCCCTCTCTCTGTTTTTCTCTCTCATTTGTATTTCTACCTCTCTCTCTCTCTCTCTCTCTCTCGCTCTTTCTCTCTCTGTCTGACAGAGGACTGAGCAGCAGATGGAGATGTTTAGGAAAGCAGGAGTCCCTCCAAAACAGAAGCTCACCACGTTTAAAGTTTCCGACAACGCCGTCATCAAGCCAGGTACTGCATTTAAACTCCACTGTCCAACAACTGATAGCACAAAACTGAGCGGTATAACCTTGTTTTTTTCTGCCCCTAGGCACTCCTCTGTACGCAGCACACTTCCGTCCGGGCCAGTATGTCGACGTCACAGCCAAAACGTAAGATCTGTTCCAGCAGCTCGCCCTCCTCGCCTGCTGTCTTATTTCATCTCGGCTTCTGTTCTTTCTTTTTTTTTCTTCTCACGTCATCTCTTGTCTCCGGCGTCACTTCTCAAAGGCAGAGCAAGTTCTGATGCTGCAGGTTGAGGATGCTCTTATGCAGCGATCCAGCACGCTCAGATGTAACCGGGAAAAATTGTGTGTGTGTGTGTGTGTAGAATTGGTAAAGGTTTCCAGGGTGTCATGAAGCGATGGGGATTCAGAGGTC
This sequence comes from Myripristis jacobus, assembly GCA_900302555.1. Taxonomy (NCBI): domain Eukaryota; kingdom Metazoa; phylum Chordata; class Actinopteri; order Holocentriformes; family Holocentridae; genus Myripristis; species Myripristis jacobus. The sequence goes on from OMLB01049779.1 coordinate 14,687, forward strand.
AGCCAGCCAGCCATGGCCAAACCAAGACACATCGCAGACCGGGGGCGTCTGGACCTGGAGGGGTGAGACATACACACACACACACACACACACACACACACACAAACAACAGTCGTGCAAGATGACTGTTGCATATAAACCTTTTATTTCAATTTTAGCCTTTTTTTTTGTTTTACACGGGCTTTTATTTGTGATTAAGTCAAGCATTTTCAATACTTTCAAAAAGACATCAAGAGAAATCAATCACAGCTTATTGCAGCTCGTCAAAAACAGACTGAAATATAAATAGTGGCAATAGTTGAACGAGAACTTCAGTGTTTCAGATGTGACTTTGCAGCGATACAGCAATTACCACAAATAGCCATTACAACATTGTTTACACTTGGCAGCTTGAGATTTGGGAATATGGATTTTTCTTGGT
>OMLB01049789.1:6460-23035 GCA_900302555.1 Myripristis jacobus
ACACACACACACACACACACACACACACACACGCACACACCCAAAGTGACGGGTAATTATCCCCACTCAACGGAGCTACATAACATAAACATCTCAGCCCCTAATGGGCACGTCCCACTGAGCAGGTGTTTCATCTCTTTGCCAACACACACACACACACACACACACACACACACACACACATACATGCACAGTCACACACATATGTGCATCCAGAGCTGGGATACTTATTAGTGACTGCAAAACTTTAATGATCTACCAGCCCTCTTATCCTGTTTAGGCTGAAATCTTCATAGTTGCAACCATTTTATACATCATCATCATCATCATCACCATCTTATGCAAAGTGCCATAATGTATTTCAGTCATCTTATTCTGCATCCACTGCTGTCGTATATGTAGCAGAGGTGTTTTCTATCTATCTAGGGCTGAATCATTTGCACAAAGTAAAATATCCTTCACCGCATATCTCTATATCAAAATTGTGGCAATATTGCATAAATGACTACCAGTACTTTCACTGGATTTTACACACCAGAGATTTTTGACAAGCCATCATGAGTAATGTAGATATGATGACCAAGCAAGTAGAGGCAAGTAATAGAACAGCTAGAATACATTCAGAAAATTGCATGCTTTTACTGTAATGCAGCCTTTAAAATCAGGAAAGGACATCACTTATGCCATATCATCATGTTACGATGTCCAAAATCACATATGACATCTAGTGTCATACCACAATGCAAATATAATATCTCCTTTCAAATCAAATTCACTCTGAAGGAAATAAAATGAACACGTAGCTCATGTCCTCAGTAGTTTTATGTTCCTATCAGTCACAGAGCCTATCAGCCAAGAATTCATATTGCAGACATTCATCCGATGTGCTTCATCTGCACAAATTGTACAAATAGGCTCAGGGATAGAGAGAAGAGTGTATTAGTCATGCCTTAAATTATTTTACACATAGAACCTTGAATTTGACCGTGGTCTACCATCAGTAGATGCAGACATATAAATCTTAAAAGTCCATACAGGTCCTATTTTGACTTCTCATCGACAGCCGTGATCATATCTGTCCATCACAAATATTGGTTGCATTAGTGTGTAGAGAACAGGCTTTGGTAGCTAAAAACTGCTCTGTGAAATTTGAACGTTGCTATAAATAGGTAATCCCACCTTGGCTGACACATGCTCTGTTATAGTCACATAAAATTTACACATTGATAGAAATCTGTTAATGCTCAAAGTTTCCTTAAATGTCAAGTGGAAACAAAGGGAGTCCTTGCTATAGGCCTTTTTCATAGTGGCCATTTTGACATGAATAGCAGGGTAAATACAGGTGTTGCTAGAAGTCAGGGTCCTGGTATGGTGCATGCAGGAATCTGCAGTCTAAAATGACTGAAAATAGGTATTGGAAGAAAATATTTGGATTTGGGTGGTGTGATATTATTATAAAAAAAAAAAAAAACATTCATCACATAATGAGATAACCCATGTTATTTAAATTACCAAAGTAGTCTAAACACATGGACAATAGATGGACAATAATGAGGCATAATATCAATAAACAACCACCGTACTCATGGCAGATGTAGCGTTACAGCAAAACTAGCATGACAAAGTCAAGCATGCAGTTTGACCTAATCAATCATTAATCTAGGAATTTCAACAATGTGTGAATAAGAGACATCACCAAGAAAGTTGAGGTAACAATTCAACCTTTTTTTAAAATTTATAACATAGTGCAAGTGTATATTTCGATATATATATTTTTTTTTCCATTCATAAAAACCGAGAAAGGCAATGGACAAATTAAATAGCCTAAATAGCCTGATAGCAATAAACAGTGGCATGGCCAAACAAAAATTAATATATTTATTAAGTTTTACACACAATGAATGTTTGTGAGTAGGCTAAATCATCTTACTTTGAACAGCACGTTTCCGTAAATCACGGTTTGAGCAGACACTGAGCACCTTGACAGTGCATTTTCCTTCAGATGGTTTCCCTGCACTTCAGGCACTTAACAAAGTTTTTTTTTTTTTTTCCAGGAAAGCTTCCACTGCTCTTTTTATAATTTTAATCATGTTTTGGCCTACTTGTCAAATCACACACTCCAACGACTACTATTGCCTTGCAACTTAAAATGTTTAAATATAAAACATGTGGAAAGGTATGCATGTCATACAGTTAGAGGTAAATTGTACTTGGTGGCGGTTATAGGTATCAATACTTGTGTTTTGTGTCGCTATTTTCAACAACAGGGGGTGCTACACAACATTATTTTAGGAACAGTCAAAGACTAGGGTACATAAATATTTTATTAGTAAACTTTACCCTGAGGTGGTTCTAGTGTTGACCTGTAGTTTCATAGCCTCGCCTAGTTCTGTAGTCTCATATATGTCCTTCTGAAACCGGGATCTCAACTTCAAAAAGACTTGAAAGAAGACCTTTCCTTCAGAGTCTGGCTGCTCCCTCACTCTTTAAGTCTGACTGTGCACCAAAATCCTTGAGCCAAGTTTTTGCTATCCATCTTCATCAGCTGGATGCCAGGTTATTGCCTGCGCTGTGTGATGGCTTGAAAGGGAACAAAATTTGAATTCCTCTTGAGGGAAGGCGCAGCAATGCAGCACTAATTAAAATGGGACTTCTACAATGGCTCCATCTATCCATTATTCCATGTTTCTCTGTTTGCCTCCGTTGACCTACATTATCCACATTGTTATTCATACTGTATGATTTCCTTAAAAATATGCATTTGCACTCATATGTTTGACTGTTTGTTCTGTTCCCAGGCTGTAAAATAATAGGCATTACTAATCTTGTATGTTGAAGCAGTAATCTGCACAAAAGGCGACTAATATCATCACTAGTTAGTCAGCTGTACCCTGTAAATACCCAGTTGGCCTATGTGCGTGTTCCTGTTTGAATATGATCTCACTGCTGGTGTGTAATTAAGCACAAAACAGTCAGGGTTAATCAAAATCTCTCTCTTTAATTTGCCCATTCCTGCATTTTTATTTATTCATTTATTTATTTTTTGCTTTGTCATGCCGTCAGTCTTTCTAAAGGCTGACATTTGACATGTCTCATACTGTATGTGGCAGGAATGAAAGGATGACAGCTACAGTGGAGCTGAAAAATAACAAATAGAATAAATAACAAGCCATTTGATGTTTCTTTTTCAGTGCTGGTACAGAAATGATGGAAATGACTGTTGGACGGGGTCTTGAAAAGGAATTTTGTTGAGAAGTTCGAGCTTGTCGTGTTCTTTGCCCGTCTCCATTGCTCTCCCAGGAGAGCGTAAGTGTGCGTTTGAGGGTGTGTGTTGCGGTGTGTATTTGAGCTTACTTGGGTGTATGTATTTGTGAGCATACAGTGTGTGTGTGTGCCTGTGTGAGGTCCCCCTTGGGCGTCCCCCCATCCTTCAACATCTCACTGTTTGATGTCAGGATCTGACACCCGCTGTCTGTTTCTACCCGTTTTCAGCCAAACGACTAAATCCCACCAGAACTCTGCAAAAGATCGCAAAACCCACTCCTTCAAAAATGAATGAAAGTTTTTTTTTTTTTTTTTTTTCCAATGCCTGTTGAAAATAATCACCCCAAGGATTGGCAAATTCTGTCAGAATGAAGACGACATGACGTCTAAATCCAACAGAGGGAAGGAACATTGTCGAGAAGCGATCCGCACTCTCCTTGCGTTTCGTGGTGTATTTCTGCTTTATCAGTTCTGAATGCGTGGGTGTGTGCTGGTGTGCGCGTACCTTAATGTTTGTAATGTTATTTAATTATGTCCAAAGCTAACCAAAGTTTTAATTACTTGAACAAAATCTCAAGAGCTTCTTCACATAAAATACAGAGAGTGCACAGTAATTGTGTCCACACCTGACTAACGGACCATACCAGTGATTCTGCATGTTAAGCGCAATATCTACAAAATGTATATACCTGAACCAAGCAGTCGTATTTAGAACTCCAGTATCATTTTTCTTATCGTTTCTCTTATCTTTTCTTATCTTTTATCCAGCCTTTGATCTCCTTTCATTCCACTATGATATAAACATTAAGTTGCAGAGACTTCAAACTTTCATCACACCAGACTTCCATCACTGTTATAAAGTTGTCCACATTAGTTTTTCTAAAAGCAGCAGTGTTGTTGTGTGTTGATGACTTGAGATTGGGCGGGGCGATATGAACAGATCTTGGTGGTGCATTCAGGAGCACCTGACAACAGTAGACTATGATCACTTTCCACTGACTAACAGTGTCAAACTCGTGACTTTTGCTGTCGGTAAACCTAACCCAGAAGAAATAGAGCACCATATATTATATATTAGGTATATTGTCGTGAATGAGCCAAACATGCAAAATCACAAGTACAGTTCTTAAATCTTGCCTTCGAGCCAGAAGTAGACATTAATTTGTCTGCTAGATAAGTTATATCATAGCCTATAATAAGCTATGATTCATGGCAATCCCTGTCTCCGAGGGAATGAGACTCCTCTCATCTCTCAAACTGTATCAGAGCCAATAGCATTATGATCAGGAAAAATGTTGTTTTCTAACACTCCGGTGGCTGCAGAGTGCCTATAGGATTACATACCAGAGCAAATAATCTCAAAGCAGGACAAACAGTGTTGCTCTGCATAAAAAAACAGATATTAAGCGGCAAATGATCCCAACATTCCCTGGTTAAACTTGGCCATAAATGTAAAGCTGTACACCAGGTCCAACTTTTTGATGTGCACATCCTTTCTGGAAATTCAAGTGTTTACTGTAAAACAAAGAACACAAAATCAAATGAAGTAAAAATAACGTAGCTACGTCTTTTTTTTTTGTGATAAATAGCCTATTTACATTTGCAGGAATGACTCACAACATTACTCACTTCTTGCACGAGTCAGGAAAACAGACTGGAGGCAGAAATGAGTCCTCAACACACAACAGCGATGCAGAAGCGATACTTTTTTTTGATTGATTTGACTGTAATCCTAACCTTAACCAAAACGCGCTTATGCATATTCCATGTGTAAATGCATAGTTATACTAATTTTATACACAGTGACACAGGCTGCAACTGAATCATCTGCCACTCCGCCAACATACATTTGCCAAATGGACATGAACAGAGCGGTACAGTAAGAACTGCAATGAGCTTTCCCCTAGGCACGGAGTGTTGTGCTTTGAGCCAGCTCTCTATGTTTCTGTGTGTGTGTGTGTGTGTGTGTGTGTGTGTGTGTGTGTGCGTGTGTGTGTGTGTGTGACAGAGAGAGAGAGAGAGAGCAAGAGAGAGAGAGAGTCAACTGTGATGTTTAAATGCTCCTGACCCCATAGCGTTGGCCGTCATTCAGACTCTTGAATGATTCAGACATCTCTCTCGCTCTCCCTCTCTATATCTCCCACACTTCCCCTCTCTCTTCCTCTCTCACTCTTTCAATCTTCCTCTTGCTTGGCTGTATATCTTGCTCTGTCTCTTCAATTTGCTCTCTCACTAATTTTAGCCTTTCATTCCTCTCTCTCTCTCTAATATTAGTTATTTTTATGGCTCTCGCTCTTAGTTTTTAATGTCTGTCTCTCTCAGGCTCTCCCTCCTCCTCTCTGTCTGCCTCTCTCTCTCTCTCGTCAGATTACCACAGATTGATTACCGGGGGTTTCTCCCGGTAAGGACCTGGGCGGTCACCGGCTCTCCACCGGGACAGCAGACCCAGCCGTTAATCTGTATGAGGATTTTGAAAAATGGCAGTCTGCCACATCGTGTGTGCGTGCATGTGTGTGTGTGTGTGTGTGAGAGTGTAGTCTTTCTATATTCCAGAGGACCAAATAGAGGGATTGCAAAAATTATCCAAAGCGAAGACTTTTTTGATTTCTTACCTCTTTAAAGGGCTATTTTAGAGTTGGGCTTGGGTTGGAAATACAGTGACAAATGGTCAGAGGCTACACTGCAGAGAAAAATGTCCAACTTAACAAGCCATTTAGTCTTAAAATCTTGCTTTTCCTAAATCAAGTGAAAACATTTACCAGCAGGATGAGATAACCCCACTTGCTCCCAATGCAGTTTCACTTGTTTCATTTTTTTCGGGGAACAAGTGTAAATATATTGAGGCAGAATAAGGCAGATCAGCCCACTACAGTGTCAACAAAATGAGACTTGGTTCAAGAAAATTCTGGAAACAAGTGGGATTATCTCATCCTAATGGAATTTTGTTTTTTGTCTAGTTTTAAGAGAAACCAGATTCTAACATTGAATAGGGGATTAAATAAAAGATTCTTTTGCAGTGCAGTAAATGCAGTAAATGGAATTCCTCACAAGTATAGTAATACAAGCTTGTGTGTGTGTTTTCAATGAGGATGTGAGAGCGGGCGAGTGGGAGGCTTTGAGAGAAACAGAGTGTATGTGAGTATGAATAGCAGCCTTAAATTATTAAACCTGTGGATTCACCCTGTTCAGAACAGGCAGATCTATCCTTCCATTACCAGGAGGAAGAATTCACTCTGTTCTCAAGTGGCTTTTAGTCTGCATGTGCACTGCACACCTCACTGGTTCACTCTGTACTCACACCAAGGTGGAGAGATGTTTGGGTCTGGGTGTGCATGGAGGGAAACACACACGCACACACAGTGCCAAAATCCTAGTCACAGTCCAACAATGCCAAAATTTGGCTTTGTTAAGAGAGGCAACAAGCCTGTCTGTGCCAGAGTTTGTTTTGGTGGTGGAAGGAAGGCTTGTCCCCTACCAGCAAATCTGATACTTTTAACCCTTACAATGCTTCTCTGCACCTCAAACACATTTTTATACACTAACGTTACATAAACATACTGAGAATCTAAAGAAAACAGCAGAGCACTGACGCTTTTATACTTCTGCATTAACTCGCCACTTGTTGCAACCATTTGTCTCAATGCCAAGCTGAGATTCTTGAGCTGGTACACACACCTATGCACAGACTTATGCCTTGTCAACCCCAAATGCACATCAAACAGCATCAGTTTACATGTGGAGACTCTATTTTCAACATGCATTTACGTCTCTGAGCTCACACCACACACACAGCCATACATACTCAAACATGTGGGTGCGTTACCAGTGTCCCAACACTTAGGTTGCATTCTTACAGCAATGCAACACAGCACTGAAGGAAATATGCCAATCCTCCCATTCATTTGAAAGGGGGTTGAGCATTTAGACCACAGGAGTTTGTATCACGAATCCGTGAAGAAGTAGAACCGGAATCAACTTTGTGGAGCGTTCCCAACTCTTGGATGAGCTCCCCTGACTCTTTTCTCTTCCACAGAGTTTCATGGACCCAGATAAATTTCATTGCGGTTTGTTGTTTCTGCTCTCATTTTTGTGGCCCTCTCTCCAAAAGAGCCAAAGTCAGTGCCCTCTGTGTGTTTGTGGCAAATAAGAGATCAATTTCAGGTTAAATTAGCTAAAATGATGTTTGACAAGTGATGGACGGGAGCAGAATGCAGTTACCTAGCAACAGCAGGGGGAAAAAAAAACAGGTGCCTCTAGCGGTTTAAGAAGCACCTCCTAAAAACGGCAGAGCATCCTTTGGTACTGGAAAACGCCCAAGCTGCTGCAATGGGTGACTGGATAAATGCAATGACAAAGACTGCCTCATATGAATATATACTGAGCCGGTTGGATGGCTGACAGAGAAGCGGCGTTCCAGCACGGCATACTTTTTGGATACATATCAACATCAGCGGTAGACTTGTGTAATCGCTCAAGTATAGAATTTGACTCTACATTTTTAGCCTTATTAGCGTCTTTGTGCTGTTCTGGGGTTATTTTTTCTTGTTTACTGTTCACTTTATACAGCTACAATTGGATTCACAAGAAAAAAATAAACAAACACACACACACACACACACACACACACACAGTGGGTCTGTGGATTACAGCAGGGTGGATGTTTCTTCCACTGTTGGAGTCGGGAGATAACAAGCTGACCATCTTTACGACATCTGGAGAACAGCAGAGGTAGCTCACAGAGGGAGAGAGAGAGCGAGAGACAGAGAGAGAGAGAGAGAGAGAGAGAGAGAGACAACAAGCTTGGCAACAAGCTTGTCGATACTCGCAAACAAAAAGCTAGAGAGGATGCATAAAAAAGACAAATAAATATCTAAAACACAAACACACATGCAGCCCTCATCAACTACAAGAATTTCTTCTCACTTGAAAGAAAGAAAGAAAGAAAGAAAGAAAGGAATAACGGTACCCTATAAACTGTCCACAGTGTCAAGCAAAGGCTTGATGAGGCTAAAAGACAGAAAGCAGGAGATATCCAGTGGTTACAGCTGTACACCAAGCAGAGAGCACACACACACACACACACACACACACACGCACACATGCACACACACAAACTTTCATCCCTGCAGGGTGCAGCAGATACTGCTCGGAGTCAGCAGCTCTACATGGTAGACTGACCCTCTCAAAACAATACTTGTATGGTTAGTGATGGTTAAAAAATCTCTCTCTTATTCTGCCGCACTGTGTCTGTATGTCTCTCTCTCTCTCTCTCTCTCTCTCTCTCTACCCTTCCTTTCAATTTGTATCTCTTTCACTATGCATCTCTCTCCTCGTCTTTATCTTTATCTTCCTCTGTTTCTATGTCTAGCTCTGTGACTCAGAACCATTTTGAGAATTCAGGCGAGGACTGTGGGGGAGGAGGGGGAGGAACAAGGAGAGAGAGAGAGAGAGAGAGAGAGAGAGAGTGGATGGTGGAGAAATGGGGATGAAGGAGGAGAGGAAAAATAGCAGGACAGGTGGAAAGTGGAAGAAGAGAGGAAATGAAAGTGAAAGGGGATGAGGAGAGGAGAGGTCGGGGTGGAACAGAATCTCAATTCTGCATTTGTCAATAAATCACTGAAACAAATGACTTCTCAGTGGATACAGAGCTACAAAGTGGCTCCATGGCGGTCATATTTATTTATGCCATGTATTCATGCCGTTGTTGTCTTTGAAATTCATGGGATTCTATGAGGCCAACACAGAGTACGGCAAGAAAATTAGGTTTCCATGCAACATGTGCAGAGATTTTCATTCAGCCTGTTCTCAAATCAGGCTGCATAAAAATCCATATGAATGGAGGCTGTGTGTTTGCAAAAAAATACCCTGTTTCTGATTTGAACATGTTTTTATAACAAAGGATAACTCATTGTAAAATATCTAAAAATGCATGGAAACAAGTTCCTCCAGTTCCTGGGAGGTTTTTGGATACATGTGCTTCGTTTCTTTAGACTTGTTAATGGACTGAGGCGTAATAATGGACTACAAATTTTGAGCTCACCTCCTTTCATGCAAGAGCTACAGACAACTCAAAACGACAAATATGACTTCTGTGATTGAGAATACAGATACAAGCTTGATTGTTAGAGGTGAACAGACATTTTATGTGCAGACGACACCAAAAACCAGCCATGGGAACATTTTAGTTTTGAAGTTGGACAGATATACACATATATACAAACTTAAGGCACTATTTTAATGATCTAGGTGCATGCTTTGAAGAGCAGGGTGTAACATGCAATAAACCAATTAGAGTGCCATCTCCCATTCCCCTTAAAAGCCAGGTGCACTTTCACTTTGAAGGATTGCTGTTATATTGGTAAATGTGCCAGGTAAGGAGGAACGCATCTCTGTGGCGGCAACGGACCTGTTCGTGCACGAAGTAAAAGCACACAAGCAGACTGTCTGTGGCAACAGCAGGATGCCATCAAAGTCAGCTTTGATGGCATCCCTGTGTGTATAATAAGCAGAGGGCATCTGCCTATGTAGTCGCGCATTATTATCTTGATAATGCATCCTCAAAATAACAGCTAAATACTGTGCTGTTGACTCCAGATCTGGTATTAGTTGGTCAATCACTCTCAACTGCTTCCAGATAGCAGTGTGCCAACAATGTGCTGGTCCACACCTCATTTTAAGACCAACAGGCCCGTCGGTGCACAGATAGGAACAAGTGCATTTGCTATTTACACGACGTGGGCGCTGGACTGGAAATTGCAAAGACACTTACGTCATATTTGACACCACTTTGCACCAGGTGTAAGATAGAGCCCTGCGGGTGCAGAACACTGGCAATAGGGCTGTCACAATACCAGAAATTTAGTAGTCAAAGCCAATAACAGTGAGTTTCCATAATTCTTCATACCTGTTTCGATACCATGATAACAACTATAAAAGAAAAGAAAAAATCCTATTTACTTCAACTCACACTCCTATTCTGTTGAGCAGTACTTAAGCCTTCAAGTATTTAAAACAAATCATAGGTTAACTGTGCTTAAATAGCACCTTTTTAGATTGCACAGAATTTCAATTGCAGTATCCAGCAGAGACATGAGAGAAATATAGAAATAATAAACAGGCTTATACATAATTAGAAAAATAAACAACTACTTAACATTACAAAAATGCAGCCCTCAAATATTTAAAACAAACAATAAGTTGTTGGCTACACAGCCATGCCAGCTTTCTCAGATTAAAGTAAGGTATTGTTTATTTCAGGATAAGGAGAACATGATCCCACTTGGGATCGGTTGTTACTTAACATGAATAGAAAGTCAGTCAGCTTGAATTATTTGAATAACTCGGGATGCCTGTCTTTGAGGTGCTTCGCTAAGTTGGAAGTGCGTCCTCCTTTCGTCTGGAAACTTCGATGGCACCGTTTGCATATTTTGTCTTGTGAATTTATTATTATCTCCTGAGCATCCGCCTCGAATGCAAAATCATTCCATGCTCGACTCTTGCCATGTGTCTTTTGGACAAGCCGAGGCGGAGCTGCCATCTTTCACATGTGCTTGTCTCTTCTTCAGCACACACTTGAACAAGCTTAAATCGAATGTATATTGCCCCCGTCAGCTCTGGAAGAATATGTTACAGCCCACTGAGGGCTAAATCATACATCCGGTACCTACAGTACCTGCAGGGCCGAGTACTGTCATATTTTTGGACCATTGGCATCGACTTGGTACTGAAGTATCGGTTCTTGTGACATCCTGAGTTGGGAACACCTTCCTCACACTGAGTTGCATTCCATTTGACACCTTCCAGCATCTCAAGCATACTTCCTTGTAACCTCTCATTCACCTCATCTATGGTCCAGTTTAGATATGGTTTTAACATGCATCTTAAAACCAGTGGACGGTCACGACAGAGCATCATTCACATCACATCATCATGCGTCTCAAATGCGTATCAAGTGACTTACAACTGGTTTTTGTTTCCCTCCTCACTTCTATATATTCCATTCTGTCACTGTCTACCCGATGTTCCCCATGCCTCCAATGCCCTAACTCTGGCCCATTAACAGAGCCTTTGTGCAAAGCTTTGGTCCCAACCTCTCGCTGTGGATTGGCTGATGAAGATGCTGTCATCTCCCTGCAAAAACAAACTTCACTCAAATTTGAATTCCCTGCCAACAGTCTGCACCATCAAATGCTCCTTCCCTCCACCGTGCAACGACGCGGTTTTCCCAGCCGATTTGAGTGATCTGAGCAGTCACAATGCAGTCACGCCTGTACTTAGCGCTGTCCCCTTGTGATCAGGAGACGCATGTTAAAATCATCTCTCCCTCATTATTACTGGGTGAAAACCATGAGAGTGGAGAGGAAAATGGACAAGCAGTTGACGGAGGAGAGGCAAAGGGCTTGGAGTAACAGAAGAAGGAGGAGGAGTGTCGGGAAAGTGGAGGTGGTGATTAAAAAAGGGAAGGCGGGGCAGGATGAAGAGAGAGGAAACATGATGTGCGTCCAGCCAGCTGTATTATCTCTGTCTGTCTCTCCTTCCTCTCTGGTGTGGAGCGCTCCTCATTAAAGCCCCATCAGTGAGTCACATCATTACCTGTTTATTCCTCTCACTCCATCTCTCTCTCTCTCTCCTCCCTGTCTTCTGTTAGCCAGCCAGCTGCCATACACTCCAGAGGATATTCCAATTAGCCACAGCATACACACACACACACACACACACACACACACATACACACTGGTGGATATTCCAATTAAATACAGCACACCGACGGTACTCAAACACAAATACACAAACACACACTTGCTGGTGGACGTTCCAATTAGCTGCAAAACAAACATGCCATGGAAACTGCTCAGCCCGTCCACTAAGATGGGACGCTTCAGTGCAAGTCTCAAAACACACCTAAACACACACACACACACGCGCACACACACACATATTCATTATTGTGAAGGCTTACATATACATGAACTTATACATTACTTTTGCTGGCATACATACATCAGTACAGCACATTCACACAATGCAGCGACAACGACAAACATAAACATGCATAAACATCGGTACATGAGAGATGATGCATTGGCACAGAAACACACACATTAAGAGACACAGCACATGCAGAAACAGGCTTGCAGTCAGAGGGTCACTTTTTTTTTCTCCTTAGCATCATCTCTTTTTATTTGGGTATTTTTGGTTACACTGGCCACAACCCGCAGAATGTGTTCAACTGCAGCAGAGTGAGGGAGGCCAGTGCTGAAAAAGTACACAAGTTCAGTATCTTCATCCCTAGATAGATGAAGATGGCACAAAGACCTTCACCAACACACTTAAAACTTTCTGCATCAATAACTAGTCAAAAATGCCTGAGTTCAAGAAGGGAGAAAAAACTGAGAATGAGCGAAGGAGAGACACTATGAAACATATCCAGAATTTTTTTTTTTTTTTTTTTGATGTGTGATTAGACAGGATCACTTTGATGTCAGCTTTTTGCTGCGCGACAGAGGCAGGCGCCTGCCTTGAAAGGAAAATAGGCTGGGACATAAAAAAGGGAGAAATGAAAATTGTCTAAATAACACTCCAAAATTGGGACAAACTATTGAAGAGTCACCTCTTTTATTAACGGATGGGGGTTGAATGAGACACACATACGTGTAGATGCACACACAAATACCCAACCATTCTATCTTGATCTAATTTGACTCCTCCATGTAGCTCCATTGTAGCCTGTTATGTTATACTCATTTAAAAGCTTTGAATTTGCCATGCCATGTGCAGTACAGTGCTATCTACTGTACATAAGCGTGCCTATATCTGTGTTTACTGATTATCTCAGTGCCCATTTACAGTATATCCAAGCCTCCCCGTGTTCAGCACTGTGATGTACAACCTTTGATATTCACAATCAGTTATCTGCTTTGAATGTCAATGAGTGTGTGAACTGTTTCACTGTTAGAAAAGCCATGCTATCAGTAATAGGAATCAATAAACCTCAGCTGCTATAGCTCTGCTTGAGATAATGACACAGTATGCATGCTATGTATGAATCAAATGTGTGTGTGAGTGTGTGTGCATGCGCATGTGTGTGTGTGTGAGTACATACAGTTGGTACTAGTATGTCAAAGCCGCTACTACACAGACAAGACACAAATATCCAGTGGAACACAAAACAGTGCATACATGCTGTCTCTCTGCATATGTGCATGTGTATGTACTGTATGAGGCTGCACACATGTAAAGACGTACACAACACCTACTGTAGGTTGCACAGGCATCACACAGCTACAGGCATCACACAGCTATCAATAATTAATTAGTGGTGGGAGGAGTGAGCGCTATAGTACAAGCTTCTAAAAGCCTGGACAAAGGCACAGATCCAGTCAGTCAGCCAGACGGTAAATCCTCTTGTACTCACTGGGGACAACAATGAGGCTTTGGACTCCAAGCCATTAGGATAGCTACCACTGTAAACCACGTCTGTCTGAGAATTCCAGGTAGTACAGTATATCCTTGCGCCTACAAAAATGTTTTCAAAGAGGAAGCTAATACATGCATTCTGCTGTGGTGATTTAAATTCATGACACCAAAGGTGAGTCCAAATGTAAGGCTGCAAAATTAGCTCTGGGTTTGGTCATGCGCATAGTACAATGATGCACACCACCACAAGCCATCCTCCACATTATTAAGGCACATTTCATATCCAAATATGCATATAATCATACACAGTCGTGCACACTTCATCTTCACCCTGTGCCCTGCTTCATGGGCTGTCCACAAAAGGCTGAGAAAACAGTTCAGAAGCAGTACATGCAAGCAAACAGACATCTATGGGCATATGCAGACACAAAAATACACCCTGCAATCATCTCCTCTGCAGACAATGCTGCCCCAAAGAAAATTGCCAGGTCATATACGGGGTAATCCAACGGATTGACAGGTAGGCAGATTGACAGACATACACACTCATCATCATGCACTCATCCTCTTTGCAGACTGTGAAATCCTGGGGAAAAACATGGGATTGAATGCTAGCCTGTTGATAAAGGTTGTATTCATGGTAAACTATCCTGCACACACACAAACTTTAACACATAGTGTGCGCAAAACCTTACACGCTGATGCATTTTTAAGGCTGCAGTGCTGTAAGGAAAATGGAATAAACCACAGCAAGGTGATACTGGCTGCAAGCTTCATTAAAAGAAGGTAGGCACAAACACTCACCCCTGCTACAGTTTGTGAGTTTCAAGAAATTTAACAAAATATCCAGCAAAGTACACACAAGCACCCTGCACTCACCCTCTCTGCAGACTGTGACGTCCCAAAGAAGATGGGGATGAATGCCAGCCAGATGATGCAGGTGGTGTACATGGTAAACCCGATGGGCTTGGCCTCGTTGAAGGTCTCCGGCACGCCGCGCGTCTTGATGGCATAAACCGTGCACGTCACCATCAGCAGGATGGAGTAACCCAGGGAGCAGATGAGTGACAGGTCCGAGATGTCACATTTGAGGACGCCACGTGCCGCTGAGGGGTCCTGGGTCCGCTGCTCGCCGTAGTCCACCACGGTGTGGGGTGGGTCCACTGCAAACCAGACAAAGACGCCCAGCAGCTGAACCGAGATGAGGGAGAACGTGATGACGAGCTGGGAGGCAGGAGAGATGAACCTGCGAGGAGAAGGATGGTAGTAGTGAGTATGTGGTGCTGTGGAGTTGTTAAGTGGATTTAGATCATGGCACAAACACTGCTAAGGTTAAAGATTCATTCCCTCTGGGGTCACTAATCCTCGAATAGCAATTAAACGTCCACCAAATGTCCTATCATTACTGCAGGGGGGGAAATTCCTCAAAGCAAAACTTAGTCGTTTAGATTTTTCAACTTAAAGGAACACACTTTTATTTATTCTACAACTCAGAGACAGTTCAGAATGGGGACGGGCTAATTCCAAGTCAATCCCTGTTTTGTGTCATGTGGGCTCAATGCTGCCCTGTAATCTTAGGAGACAAGCAGCAGGTCCTGACTCCTGCTCATGCCAGTGGAAGAAGACATGCCTAAGTACAGAATATGACTCATTCTTATGTCCCACGGTCACTGAAGTACATACTGGACCCAATTTTCACATGCCAGAGATTTAATCATCATGTTAACTATAAATTGCTATTTTCCAGATGAACAAATCAGGGGAGAGACATTTATTTAAGGTTGCTCTGTTTCAGCTGACAGCTATCTGTTGGCACTCCATACTTGTCGATGTTGCTAGGCAGAAAAAAAGCAGACCACCCCCGCTTAGGAGACCAGTGGGTAATTAATTTTTCATACCACTGACACCAATGGTAATGCATCATCTTCCTTTGAGTTCATGCTCCATGTTTTGCCAGATGTTGCTTTTTTTGTAAAAGAAAATCAAAGTTTCTAACTTTCTGACATTTGTGAAACATAGCATAAGGACCTGCAGATGTCAATGAGGACCAGACCTCATGCTAAGGATGCTAACCAAGCACAGAGAATGACTGGGAAACTGAGGTTGAAAGGCAACCATTTTGATAATCAAATTAAAAACCAGCCTGTTTCTCATAATGAGAAATAACACTGAGAATGTGGAGATGCAGGTTTTCCCTTAAGCACCATGCAGTATGTTCTTGTAATGAAGCCACAGACATGCAGTCATATACGCTGACACAAACCCAGACTCAGTGTTGAACAGAGATGTGGGAGAGGGTGATGATGAGATTTGAGGCAGGAGAGATAAGGATTATTGTGTTAAGTAGCAGTTAAAGTATCATACACTGTGCTGGATGGAGAGCAGGAAAAGTGATGACCGCCTTGAACGCTGGAGAGATAAACTTGAGGGAAGGATAATATCAGGAAACAACAGCAATATTCTCGCTTGCACCCTTTGGTGAAGAAACAACCTGTTTCTTCTTTGTCAGGCTCACAGCACTAAGCTGTGCACCATAAGCTTTTCTGTGCAGCTTAACCCCACCTGTGGATTGCACTGCCCAACTACCTGAGGGCATAATACACACCAGACTCTTTTGAATCAGCCCTAAAAGCCCCTCTCTACAGAGAGGCTTTGTTTATTAACTGCTAAACCTCTCACTGCTGCTTTTACATCTATTGTGTGGCATTTTCTTTTTTTCTCCATGTGCTTTCATTGTAGCACTTTGACATTTGGTTTTGTAGCAGTTGCTGAATTTAGATTGCAGAGAAAGTTCCGGAGTTACTCTAATTTCCATCCTAATTAGGAGACAGGGGAAAAACGTGGTATAGAATAGCATAATAACCATAATAATTATGAGTAATGACAATGCAATCC
>OMLB01049800.1:10896-30313 GCA_900302555.1 Myripristis jacobus
ACTGAGAGTAAGATGGCACTGTAAGGGTTTCTGGTTGACATTTGTGATTAAAATCATCTTGTGTGTATTTATGTTGAAAAAAGACAGAATGTTTATTTGACAAAATTGTAATATAAACACTTAAAGTAACTAAACTCTGCAACATTTCAGTATCCAATGTAAGTATAAACCAAACTCTAAGGTAATAAAATTAGGGAAGTGTCCGATGAACCAACCCATCAATTTTGTTAAGGATACACCAAAAGGCTTTGTCACCGTGTTCCAGTTTGATCAATTGCTTTATCAATCTTCACTTCACAGGCACTTGCTTAACTGAAATTGTTGTTTTTGCTCTGATATCAAAAGACGATGCCAAAACAAGCACTTGTTTCAGCTGGGAAACATTAAAGAGTCAAATAAAGTTATGACCATCCGACAGAAGACATATCACTAATAGATCAGCTATGGGTGATTTATTGATTGTAAGAGGAGACAAAAAATCTATCACAACCTTGCAGCACCACCAAGGTGCATCAGTCAATGGGAGACAAAGCAAAGAAAAGAACTCAGTTACTCTTGCAGAGTTTCAGCTGCAGTTCCCTTCATTATAATTAAATGTTTATAACTGCATGCAAATGGCTGCCTCAGAGCCAGACACCATTAAACACACTGGTTTTCATCTTAAAGCTCTGGTCAAATTGTTTGCAATGGCAAGCTGAATTCTTTTACTCCCTTTGATCACTAAAGGAGAAATTTGCGTTTTCAAAAGACATATTTCAGTATCATTTCATTTCAAGTTCAGTATCCATCTGTTTGCTACTACAAATGCAAGTCATCTGTGTCTTTGTCTGTGGTATAATTTTGAAAGGTCTAGAAACATTCAGCAGACATTCATCACTGTTTAGGGTTTGGTGGATTTTATCAATATCTGTGGCTTAGTCCTTTGTAAATCCATACTGATGATAACAAAAGGAGATGAAAAGTTAGATGGTTGTGAATTCTGTTTTACATTACTTTTTCAAGGATTTCTGCAAAGACACAAAGACCAAAACAAAAAGCTCGTCTCCAATTCTCTGCCGGTGGCACAGTTCCACGTTTTGTTTTGAGACAATTACAGACAACTCCAAGTTTACTCTCTGTTGGCTAGTTGTTGGAGGAAGTTTTTCACGATCATAAATGTTTGCTGAACCAATAATGTGTTCTGTTTTGGCGTTTTCAGACAGCACCAAGTTACGTGAATAATTCCAAAACGCTTGCATGATTATGTGCATCTCAGCAGCTGAGTTTGTTGCCAAAACATCAAATTGTTAAGTCATTTTGGAGAGAAGAGCGTAAGCATTTGTCTCGGGCCAAGGAATTTGAGCCAAGTGGTTTTGCTCTCACAAAAGGTTTCAGTGGAGAATGTATAAAGGGAACTGTCAAGTGATACGTCGATTTAAAATAACATTTGTTGTTTTGGAAAAAGTTATAGGGGTTTGTGCATGTTAACCACTTCTTGGTTTTAAGGCATGGCAAGTTTGCGGAGGCAGAAGCTGGCACGAGGCAGCAGAACAGAGTCGTAATGGCTTGAGGAGGGAAACGAAACACAGGTAGGGAGCAATTCAGCAGCTGGCTCCCCGTTGAGACTCGGGTCAGCGTGGCCCATAGATTGCTTTTCGCAGGGTTTCATCCACCTCCCAGAGCTATTTTTCAAGACACGGGGAAGGACCACTGAAATGATTGCCACTGTATCTTTCCAGGTTTTAAGTGTATGACAGAGAATACTTTCTAGACTGAGAAAGGAAGGATTCACCAATGTGTATTAAAAGTACAAAAAAAATCCATCAAGCTTCCAGAGAAAAGCTCTGGGCTTGAGGGATTTTATAAATTGAAGGAAGGGGATGTATAAAAAGACGGCAGAGGATGAGGATGGTTCAAGAGATGAAGTACGCACAGGAGATTAAGATGTTTTAGAGGGTATAGAGGATATTATTGCCTTCATAAAAATTCATAGTTAACAGGTTGCTTAGACGAACTACTGTATGATGGGTTTGAGCTTCCTTGACACATTGTGAACAAAATAAGAGCTCATTTGCAAAAAGAGACATGTCCAATTGCATTAATGTCTATATACCATATTCCTCCCAGTTAATATCAATCAAACATCATATGAGTAAGCAAATGCATAAGCGATATCCGTGTTTGGGACAAAATTTTGGGTTGTGAATTCAGAACGTATGTTATGTGAAGCATTATATGCAATAGTTAGCTCATTTGTTTTGTTTTGTGTTTTTTTTTTTTTTTCAGGACATTCAGTGAACCAAGATGACAGCTGTGACATCAGGCAGTACAGCTGATTCACAGCAGGAAGGTTGTTGGTTCGAATCTCAGCCCAGTCCTTCCTGCGCTTTGATGTTCTCTGTATGTTTGCGGTTGTTTTCTCCTCCCCTGGTCCAGAGAGGTTTCCAATTTGGCCACAATGACAGTGTGTGTGTTTAATGTAATATGTTAATATGGTGATGTAGAATAGCAGATGGAATGTAAAAACCTTCGACACATGCTTGTGATAAAGGGCTCATTTTAAAAGAATGCCAGCAATGTCTGTTTTCATCTGACAGAGCGGATCCTTGGCCCAAATGCAAGCTTGGAAAATCTGCTTGGCAGTGGATATCTGGGCTTTGCTTCAGAATTTTTGGGCAGACTGAGTGGGAAAAAGGTCTTGCGAAATTTTTGATATACAGAAGTCAGTGGGGAAGTTGTGGAGGAACTGAAAAGCGTGCCTTCTGTTATTTTCACATCCCCTGGTAGCAGAGCGATAATTTCAGCCCCTCAGGACTTGGACTCACAAGATTTACATTACCATAACTACATATATGTAATATATCATGTATTCTAATCTGTTTCAACCAAGTGTGTTTTTTATACAACATTTTACATCTGCTTTGCTAACAAGAGTGGCAGAAAGGAAGCAAAACTGAAAGCAAAATATACATCTCTTTACACATCTTCACTACAACCAAAAGAAGATATTAAATGTGGTGTTTCATACACTCTAACTGCTTGATGCAATGACAGAGCGTACCAGAAGAAGCAGATCTGAAACATTTTCAGATCTGCAGATATCACAAAGTTGGCATTGTAAATTCAGTATTAATTCATCAAGCTGCCATGATTAACCAGATGCCAACATTTAGACATTTAAGCCACTGGGCCCCAGTGTGCGGTTTCACATCAACCTCTCACATCATCTCTAACTGAGAAGCCATCACGGGATGAGACAATCCTACAAGGGCCAGAAACATCAACTATGAGCTGTCATTACCCTACAAAGTGGATCTGAAAAACAAAACAAAAAACGGTACTTCACAGCTTTTTACAAGAACTTGTCCTAAAGTCAAAAATTCAGTGAACAGTACCATTTGCAGTAGCGCACTACACTATCTGGCGGTTTTTTGCCTTGTTTTGGTTCAACTTCTCAAGGTATCAAGGCTTGCTTTGACTGACGTGAAAATAAAATACATGTAATTTGGTGCAGATTGGTCAAAAAGCAGAACATTACATAAATCTCAATAACTGTTCTTCCAAAAATGTCATAAACTGCACTAACTACTTGTCATTCTATGGTGCAGTTTTATAAAACTTATGTTAAGGTGGAACTTTATACACAGTTTGAAAAAGTGAAGTAAAAAGATGTAGGAGTTGACATTCACCAATCGCCATCCCATCTAGGTAACTGATTCAATATTATCATTATTATAATTATTGAATTCATTTTCTCCAATAGGGAAGCAGCTTAGTTAAGAAGAAAACTAACACCTTGGAGAACAGCAATCTTGACAGATAAATTAAAAATTAAAAGAATAAACTCACCGGCTCTTTCCCATCCATGGCTTCCATCCACAACTTCCTGTTTTCATCCGAAAGAGCCTGGAAAGTGACGGGTGTGTTTCTATGGCAACAGTAACAAAATGTCATTGGAAAGGAAAAGGTTGCAATTAGATTATTCACTTCAAACAAGTCGCAGTGCTACAGCATGCAGCCACTCTGAATAATTAGCTTCCCTCTGAACTTCTAATATTTAACAATCTCAAAACTTTTCAAATGTCAAATTTTAGCAATTTTCAAACTAAAGGAGGTGGAGAAAATAATGGAAACAACACATGAAAAAGGATTTTGACTTTGAAGTAAGGGGATCACAAAGTCACAAGTCAATCACAGGTGAGTCTCTTCAGGTTGAGTATATTTTACATCTGTCAGCACTATGTGTGTATATGACAACACATGTCGACAGAGTCTCAGAGAGGCCGAACTGCAGGTACATCAACCGCTGCAAAAGTATTTAATGTGACAGGGGAAATCACAAAAATCATGACATCTGACAAACACAGACACAATATATTGACAAAGAGGAACTGTGATTGTGAGTTAAAACTCACAGTTGCTACACACAACTGCAGCCTCAGAAGTGACCACAGTTGTGAATCAACATTTCTGTGACACAGTCTCAGCCAGTCTTGCAACACAGGCATCTACGTATGTCAACAAAGACTCAAAACTTGTAAGAACCACAAAACCTGGACACACTGGACAAAACGGCAATGGTAAAAGGATGTGATTAATAGTGCGTAGGGGTTCCCTTGAAGCCAGGTGTATATATGTCTGCAGAAAGCTCAAGAGTGCCTACAACCCACAGTTTCAGTTGCAAGCTGCTTAGCATGATGGTTGGTCTGGAGTGGTAGCAATTTCATGGGAGGCTTTAGGATCAGTGGGACATGAGGCCATTTTAAAGGACCAGGTGACCCCTGGGTGCAAACCCCGTTCCCTAATGATGTTCCCATGCTCCAAACAATGGGATCATTAGATGTTGAACTGCTGCTGAACCATAAACCTCTTCACCTCAGAACACACAGTTTGGGACTTACTTTTGTGACAGCAGGATAAAGAGAACTGGAGATGATCTGAAGGCAAAAGGTAGCCCTCCTCCTTTTTAATTACTTAATATTCATATACAAGTATTTTTCCCCATTATTTCATCTACCCCTCCAGTTTCAGGTAAGATTTTAATGAGTCTTTTACATCAGCAAAACTTCAAAAGGTATTCCAACATTTCATCTGATTGTGATAGAAACAGCTTTCTCCTTAAGTTGGGATTGAAATTTCATGAGCGTGGCAACAATTAAAGTTATGAATGCCTATTTAATATTCATTGTTCTCTGTACTTGGACTGCATTGTTTGACGCTTTGGTTAACTTGACTAAACCCCCTCGGGGAATGACTTAAGCTGAAAATGGAGACAAACATCACAGGCGTGTAGAAATGATGAACACATCTTCCAGACCTACTGGAGAGGCAACAAAATCCTGCGCCAAATTTTTTAGCTAGTAGGCGACCCGATCAATTGTTAACTGCAGCAACTGTGCTATGAGTTTACCTCTCCTTCTACCGACTGCACTACTCACCCAGCTATAATAAAGTCTTGCTACTTTATGAGCTGTCAGCCAAGGCAATTAAATATGTAACCTTGTTATCTAAGAGAGCCCCAATTCTGAGCAGAGAGGCAATAAATGTGTTTCTGAGCTTTGCTTTCATGCGGGGGTGTGCTTTTAAGATTTTATGTGCTTTTATCCATTCAGCAGTTTACTGATTTGATCCGAGGCTCATGCATATCAATACACCTCAATGAGTCACGTAATGTCAATCAGAACTTTTCTGCTTGAGTTGAAAACATCTCGTGTAAACTGCTCTTCACTTTAGTACAAGCATGGCTGGAAACATCAGATGATCATTTCACAGGCCAGTGGAGGAGAAAACCATTCAATCTGCTACAGTTATGAGTTTATTGACAATAAAATGATACATTATTGATTTCTGCAGGGACACTCTCTGCTAACTCGCTCCCTCCACAAAGGTCAGAGGTCATGGTCAGCTACACAGCAGCATCTGGCTGTAACAGGAATCCAGTGGCTTCGTCTCAGTATCCACGCTTACAGTCTAAGTGCCACTTCAGTTGCGTATTTTCGGAAACTGGACAGCGTGCAAGCAGAAGTCAAGGCTGCAACGGGTTTTGTGGTTTTGTCGGTGCACATCAAGATGCACTTGTCAAAAGAAGGAAGTTTCCAGTTGTGGTGACAGTCATTAGTTTATTCATAAGAACTTCCAACAGGGGAGGCCACAGCAGTAGAATGACATAAAGAGGCTGAAGTTTCTGTACACTGTAAAAATGTGAATTAAAGGCCCAATCAGTGATCCAAACATTAAAACAACAGGGTCAGACAAAATTATAAATAAAAAAAGATGGTATGACGTTATCAAATAAGCAAATAATTTGATCAGTCAGACAAAATTATAAATAAAAAAAGATGGTACGACGTTATCAAATAAGCAAATAGTTTGATCGTAATGCTTAATTTATGATGGGCATACTGCCAAATAAAAGAAGCTAAATTAACCTAATATAATTTTCACTTACACAGGAATGGTTTCTTGCCTGTCATCTTAATTACCACTTACCGCGAATTGTGGGATACACTTAACTCTGAATACCACTAAGAGGTGGTATTAGGGGAAAGGGTTCATCAAGTGTGCATTAGGTGCACCTGTGTTTGGGCATTTTCAGACGTAGGACGGTCTTAAGTTTGGGTACTGGGACAAAGCCAATGTCTTGCTCAAGGACACCTCAGCAGGACGGGTGCGTGCTGGCATGGGCCTTGAGCTTCGGTTCAAAGACTTATGACTGAAAGACTGATTACACTGTTGGTTATGTTGACACACTGGCACGCATTAGCTGTTCAATATTCAGAGAAAAACTTTCAAGCACTTAATGCAAAATTGAAGCAATTTTAAACCTTTAAAATACCAAATCAAAATTCAAGTGTTTTCTCAGATTTGCAGCAACAAACCCTGATGACATAGCAGCCTATGGCTAAAATATCTTTTAGAGTGCATTTTGTACTGAATGGCCTGCCTATATAAATATGAGTTCATTGTGTTCCTTCCCCTGAAATCACAGTTTGCCATCTGTTTCCAGCCTGAGCCTGTTGCTAAGGGATTGTTTGGGCTACAGTCCAGTTTGCCCTCACTCTCTGTCCTTGTAGACCACCTGTTCACCTCGCTCCTTCAACCTGTTTATCTCACCAGGCATTCATGTTTTCCCATCTCACAGTTTCTTAGTTTTGTCTGTACTAACCTCTCACTAGTTTCCACGTCAAAGCAAAAGCGCTTGTCTATGGATTCAGTCTTCCGGCGGATGCAGGATTTAAGTGTCAGCTCTACAGGGCCCTGAAAGTACAAAAAGATAAATCCAGCAGAGCTAAAAAGTGGTAAGTATGTGCATTAAAGAGAGAACATCAGCTGAGAGAGGAAAATAAAGATCTGCAAAGCAGTTCACTAATATCACAGTCTTAGGGAGCATGTATAAATAAATTGTGTAACTGAGTATTGTAATTGATTATTACATGTGTATAGATTGGATTGGACTGATTGTGCAGTCTATTGCAGCACAGGGTGATATGGCAAAAAAACCTCTTTTGACTTCATTACCTGTTTAGTTGAAGGCTTCTGCTCACAAGGCACCATAACCAACAGCCTGCTGTCTTTGTGGTACTTGCAATAGTATTTGACCCATGACACACCCAACGCCCCTTTTGAGACAAGAGTGCAAGAGGCGACATCACAGCTGGCAGTAGTGGAATTGGGAATAGACATAAACAATACATTCAGAGCATGTGAACAGCTGGTGTACTTACACTTCTCCTGACAGTACAGGTAACCCTCCATAGTTCGCATACTGTGCATTTTACCCATTTGGGATGGGTGTTTCATTCTGTTCATCAGCTCCTCCATCTCCTCCCGGGTGCTCTCATAGTGGTTTCTTGTCTGCACACACACACACGCACAGCACTTTAGATACCTCTTGAATACGGTGACCATATTTTCAAACCCACAAACCAGGACCTTTAAGTGTACCGCACGTTTAGGCACACACACATGTACGTGCTTATGCATCCACCACAGGCATCTTCTTCAGGATGGGACAGTTAATTCAGCACTTTGCACACCTGCTGAACGCACCTTTCAACACCATGGACAGCGCCTCAGCAGACGAAAGATAGTTTTTTCTCCCTAGCAAAATCTGTATTGAACATGATGTTGCCGACTTCCAAGGGCCACAGATTTCAAAGTAAAGGTCAGTTAGCTTCGACCCTGGCATCATTAGATTCAGCCAAAAACGCTGACCAGTTTTTGGTATGTAATGTATTTATGTTCAGTTGAAACTGCAGGCATGAATAGTGAAAAACTGGGACAATATCAGCAGTGAATGTTGAAAACCAGGACATTTTACAGTTGTACAGATATTTGTCAGGACTCTGGACAGCCAGTTTGATTTGGTCACTGTACTCTGGAAGTCCCATTAAAGTATCTTAAATCTTGATTCTGTTATCGTTTTTTTCCTGGCAACACCACTTACGTTCTGCAAGCTGAGCTGCAGTTCTTGTTTGTAGGGCATGAAGTCCTGAGTCATCTCCACGGTCAGGTTATTGAGTGTGAAGATGCTGTGAAGAAACGCCAGGACCTGGACAGCCCAAACAAGAAATACATGCATGTGAATAAACTTCAGACTACTTCACATTTGGAGTATGAGCAAAGTACAGAAACCATAAAGAACATTAATGGCGATGACTAGAAATGTCACGCGATTTGAAATGTTGACAATATGCTGTATCTGTCTGCAAGAGTAATGACTACCATGCAGTGATGCTGGGCTTTTTATCAATATTTTATTGATACTGGGATTTAAAACTAGGTATCATCTCTTCGATCTCCAGTGAAAACCACTAATGTCCAATTTTAATGATTTTCATGTTTTTACTTAGTTTGAAAATTTACCCTCTCCTCAGTGGGTTCAGAAAGCTCTGTAACCTTTGGGCTTATTAAAGATTTTTAACCAATTCGATAAACTGTCAAACATCTGTCAAGCTAAAAATAATACTGTTTTTCTTAGTTTTTGAAAAGTTAAAATTTGGAAACAAGTGGTTTTCACTGGACATCGAAGACCTGGGATTTTGGATATCATTATCACATGACATTGTAGCGTTGTCTTTTCCTAGTTTTGAAGGTGGTATGCAACCTTATGAATTTATTAGACTGTTCTAGCTGTTGCAGTATTTTCCTCTGCTGCAGCTACTCGATCATCATATTTACATTACAACTGCCTATGAAAAATCTCACTTTTGTAAATGTCTTCTGAAAGCACCAACAGTTGTCTCTACAATTATGTCATTAAAGTAGTCAGTCAAAGATACTGCGCTATTTGGTTTTGTCCAAATTGCTCAGCACTGCTGTGACTGTGACTTCTATTTTTGAGTCATCAACATCTTTTTGTCAACTCGGCAGTGTGTATTTCCTGGGTCTCCTGTTACTTGTGCTTAGCAACAAACAAGAAAAGACACATCACTCACAGGCTCCACCACATCAAACTTCTTCCTGTCCTGCACCTGATGGATCTGGTAAACATACTCCACGGACGATTCATAGAAGTTCACTCGCTCTCGGTCCAGGAGTTCATCAGCCTGTAGTTGGAAAAAAAGAGATTTCAACAAGTGGCATGTTAGGCAGCGGATTCAAAGTTCTTCATAACGTTGATGAAAAATATCTGTTGTACTTCAACCAACCTCTTGAAGCTGGCTCTCTTTCTTCTTGGCAGAGAGATTGAGGTGTTTATCTAATTGAGAGTAATACTTTTCACTTTCCTTTTCAAACTTCTTTCTCTTCTCCTGTGGGAAAGATGTGTAGTTGTGACACAGTGAGAGGTTATGTTTGAATCAAAGCATCTCAAAATGATCTCACTTAACCCTCTGCCTCAAGGTAACTACAGCCTTTTAGCTTTTCTGAATCACTTTCAATATTACTACAGCACAGTTTGAACAATGTACACACATATGCATTATTTTTTAGTTAATTTTCTAAACTAAATAAACTTATCATAAGAGTTCTGTATCTCTCCCAAGCCAAAGCAGGTGTAGTCCTCCCTTTCCCTTAGATATTAATATTACCTCGAGCGCTGCCACTTCACAGCAGCACACTGACAGACAGTGGTTAGTTGAGAAATAAACTAAAACCTGTTTGTTCAGCAGTAAACTAACAGGAAGGCTGAATAAGCAAGCTGGCATCCCACTGTTTCCGGATGATTTTTGCCGGAAAAATAAAACAGTGATGGTGGAACACATACAGCTTGTAACCTAAGAAACATACAAGCTTTTTTTTCCCTCACTGGTACAACTTGTTTACTTCCTTACAAATGCCTTCGCACAATAAAGGGTGTGCCGAAGAGGAAGAGCTGCATGTATTACTGTTGAAAACAGAGTTAACTTCTGTGCAGCCTGCATACTTAATAACTCAGAGCGATGATGTATGTTGTACTGACAAAACAGAAATAGATCAAACTAATGAAGGAAAATGCATTCTGTTAACACACCAGAAAGCTGGTTTTGGTAATGACTTATTAAATTAATACTACTAAAAGGTTATGTGCCACTATCACCAAATGGACCACATTTCACTTGAGGAG
The DNA here is from genome assembly GCA_900302555.1 of Myripristis jacobus. Lineage (NCBI taxonomy): Eukaryota > Metazoa > Chordata > Actinopteri > Holocentriformes > Holocentridae > Myripristis > Myripristis jacobus. Next base: position 21,422 of record OMLB01049800.1, read on the forward strand.
CAAATTAATGATTAACAATACTCACTTTTGTTACTCCTATTTTCTCCTTTCTGAACTTCTCCAGCGGCTTAATAAGCAGATCAGACGCATTCTGCACCTGCACAGGAAAACATGGAACAGTTCTTATTGCTGTACACTTACAATCAACAGCACGTTGCTTTATATCTTATTTGCACAATGTACAAATTGTCTTATGAGCTGCTGTGCACAAACTGGAGGAAAAGAGTTTTTAACATCAAAACCATCTTAAGGGTGATGATGAAAAATAATGCCAATCGGAGTCATTTTGCTCTTCCGTGCCACAGCATCCCAAACTTACTAGATGCTATATTTAAAACATCTGTACCCAGAAAACCCAGTCGAACAGGAAGTGCTACTCATGCCTCACACGAAGAAATGTCATGACATGATTTCAGATGCATAGAGCCGGAAAAGATTAATAGAGACTGGCTCTTATTTTGTTTAACAGGCTTGAAGATGAGAAAAAGTACAAGAAAACTTTAGTTGAGCTGTTGCAGAGGCTATAGCATACAGCACTTAAAATACAATGTAAATGACAATAAAGCAAATGTTAATATTTAAATATAAGACAACCAACAGTGTTTGAAACTAAAGGACACACTAAGTAGAAATAACAAAAAAATATTTAAATATGTTGTACATTGTGATTTACAGTGTGTAAGAGTGTGTACAATATAACTGCCGGAAAACAACTGAGAATAAAATATGAGAGTATAAAAAAAATATGTGAATATGTGGTTACTTAATAATATGTGAATCCACAGCATTCAAGCAATCTGATTGGTTGAGAGACCTGTTATTTACTATAACATCACAGGAGCCGCATCACTTCATCTGTATTATTTCACTACAACAGCCGACAAACGAACAGCTGATTATCTGTCACCTACAGCTGATTCTGCCTCTGTGAAGCTCTCTGGGTTGCTAAAAATGGATGTGCTTCCAAATGTAACTTTTGGTTTGGATTATGAGTCCCGAGAGGAAAAAAATGAGGCAAACATTACTATCCAGCTTATTTTATTGAGATTATGGATTAAACTCCTCGTCATGTTGCATTACAGAAGATGAGCTGAACAAAGTGGAGATGAAATGAGGAGCTACAAGGCAGACGGCAAGGGGCCTCCATTTTTTGGCTCAACCCCACGGCGGGGCCAGCCCCATAACGCTTGATGAAGTGACATGATTGGTCAGCCGATAAATGTCACGAGTTGGTGTTTCCCACGGGCCGTTGTTCCTTCAATATGAATCGTTGCAAAAAGGTGACGTGAAAACACTGCAGACCACTGATTGGTCAGAGGGAAACTGAACAGCTCTCTGTACAACCTTTTATAACCTTTTTCTAACTCAAATGCAGCTTAAACGTGTCAGGAGATATGCTACTTCAGCAGACTTCAACAACAAATATTACTAGGACCAGTACAGAAAACTGTAGGTGAACATTTAATATGCAGGAATACATATTACAGACACTACCACTGACTATCCCTGAACCAAACTGACCATCATATTGACCATGCACGGCCCAGCCACAGACTGGCTTTTGACCTAGCCTTGTGTAACAGCTGACTAAAACATAGCATGTCTGCTGTAAACAGTCTATCCTTATATTGATTTATGTTGCTACACACAGCTTTTGTTTGGGGAACTGTAGTTTTTGGCCGAGCACTAAAATCGGGAATTACAACTTTATTTCAGTTTTCATTTGATAGCAAAACGATACTTTTACTACAAAGTTGTAAGTGCTGTTTAACGGTTGTGATGTAATGTGCTCTAACACGCGGCCTCTTGTGTTCTATTGCTTAATTAACATCCCGACAGAAGACAGGTAATTTGTACCGTGTCTAGGCATGTAGACGTTTACTGTGAAAAATGATTCAGATGTTCAGATATATCAGATGTTTTCAATTCTACAAGGTAGGTAAAAAAAATCATATTATGAAGAAACACAATATTGGTGGGAATGATTTTTGGATCAGAATTTTCATTTTTTCCATCAATAAAATCGATTTAAATGATGACGATGTGATTCTTGTGGGGTTTGCACCAAATAAACATGTTTTCTTACATCTGGAGAATGCATTTTGTGGTCTGGAGCATCTCTGTTGCACTACAATACTTCATTTATGATGGTATTTTGTCACACATTTTACCCCATATAAAAAAAAAATCCACTTCCTGTGATCTGGATATTTCATTGTTGAGCCCTACTGCCTACCATATCAAAAGTTCCTGTATGTGGGATGATTAGTGCAGGGGTCAATTTCTAACAGTAGTGAGGGTCAAAAAGAGGATGCAAAATCAGTCTGAAGGAAGTAGATTAACTCACCAGCATCATCCTGTCATGCTCAACTTCCTGGAGAAGAACAGCAAACTCCTGGAAAGATTGAGCTGGGGATAAAGACACAGAGAGGACTTTCTTAAAAAACAAAAATAAATAAATACATACATAAAATAATTTAAAAAAAATACAACACACCTATTTAAGTGTATGGAAATGTGCATTAATTTAGGCTTCTGTAAGCACACGTTGAAAATAAGTCCCTTTTTTTGTTTTTTTAGCCGAATTTAAGCTGCGGCTTATCAAGCTCTAAGACAACAGTGTTTCCATGTCGTGATGTTTGCTGACTTATACAAGTACACTCATGTTGTGATAAATGATCTGCTTGATGCCAAAAATAATTCCAATAAACCCCACTCCAGGTTCATTGCATTTTTCATACTCTTTATGTACATTATGTAGGGAGAGTTACTGACTACTTTCCACTTTACAGTTCTTATGTAATTTTCTGCACATGAAAAAACACTGGGATAAGGCCAATGTAACTCAAAGTTGAACTTTTCTATCCAAACTGCTCAATACACTGAAACGACTTGCTCTGATAGTTTGGAGAAATTATAGTGATAACTGTGACTTAATAATGAGGAAGTAAACACAAAGTGTGCATTTGCATAACATCCGTATCTTACCAATGTTGATCTCATCATCAGTGAGAGAGTCGCCGATGAAATCAAACTGGAACATGCTGAGAGTCTGGGAGAACTTCTGCACTGCCAAAGAGTAACCTGAAACAAAGCCGATTTGATCTTATCAAAACATTTGAATAAAGCCCCAACTTCCTAAGGAAGTAGTAAATTTAGACCAAATGTTGTGAAATCCCCTATAATATCCCATTCTTATCAGTCCAAGCTAATTCTGAATGTAAACAGTTTAACTAAATCACTTTACAATATAAGACAGGCCTTCAAATCACTTTTTATTTGTGTGCATTATGTTTTTTTCTTCTGCATAAAGTGTAAAGCATGAAAGGTGCATTGACGGGGGTTCACTCAGACACCTGAACACCAACAAACTACATTATCTCTGCTGCAGCTGGCTTCCAGTATTGATCACTCAGAGACAATGAAATCAAATGGCGCCTGGCTGATCAATACTGTGAGGCAAGCTGCTTGAGCAATGTGGGCAATAACAAAGTCAGCATCATCTATTGACTAACACTTTATTTGAAGTGTTCATGAGACTGACAGCAATATTATAACTGTGAAATAATAGCTGTCATGAACAATAATGAATATTTATAACTTGTCATTAAAAAAAATGCACTCAAGGGAGGACCCATTAGACTCAATGGACAAAAATGCAGAAAAAGCACATAATTCATCAGTTTGTCTGCTTGTTTTACATAACTATTCTCAATCAAAATGCATATGCGTGTTTATTGTGTGTTTTCTTTTCTATTTTACTACTTCTGTTTTTGTGCCTTCCAGTAAAGCACTCTGCAAACACACAACTGGCAGGCAAGAGGCAAGAAATAACACAAACAGCAAATCATGAGAACACCAAAAAACACTGGGGTTTTTTTGTGTGTGTTTTTTTTTTTTAGAGGGGGTGTGGTCGCACAGCAATGACACCTTCACCTGGGAATCCACTGCCGCAAATGCAAAACTGTCACGGGCCTGCATGGACAGACATCATCACCAGAGACTGAGTGTTCAGAAAACAACAATTTGTCTGAATATCTGTTCATGCAGTGCACACTAAGAGCAAGCACTCGTGACCTCAGACTATTATGGAGGTTGAATATATGACGCTCTCCACTCTGCAGCACCACTACACTACCTACAATGCCAGTTTCTGTTTTTGAGATGAAGAGCTTCTTATTGGAGAGCTGGACAGCAGAATGGCATCTTGGGTGGTGTGTGTGTGTGGAGGGTCGGGGGGGTTAGTTTGTCAAAACAAACAAAACACTGTTCCACTCATGGGTGCAACACTGACCCAAATATAGACATCAGAGCTGTCTCTGGCTCTGCTCCATACTATCAGTGGATCTGGTCCTACACTAGAGAGCTGATGGACCAGCAGCATGAGAGAGAGAGACACCACAGAAATGCATTAAGTTACTGTAAATGCAGATGCTACAAAGAGGGCAGCCACTGGAGAGGAAAAAAAAAACTACATTAGCTGTCACTGCATTCCCAAAAATCACCATAGGAAATCTTCATGACCTTTCTCAGCAGGCTGGCCTGTCTCCTTCCAGGGGAGCATTCATTCCATAGCACCTCCCTTAATGTGCCTCTCCTCCCACCCACCCACATTTAGGATAAATCCAAGGCCCTGAAAAGGCCCTAGTGATGGTGAACCCCCCCTGTCACCCCTTCACCACGCCACTAAATACACCGTGCACAAGACTTATTACAATGCACAACAATGGAGATTAGACGGGATAATGCTTACCCTTGATTGCACTGATTACACTGTTGCCATCTTTTATCACCTCTTTGAGAAATTTGCTCGTCCTCTCCAGCTCCAGCTCATAACACTTGAGTGTCTCTCTGAACTCCGGACTGTCCAGATAGCAGTCGCTGAACTCAAGAGGAGGATGCCCCATTGTTTTGGGTGGGTTAGTTAGCCAAACAACAACAAAAAAAAAGAAGTTTGAATCACTCAGGCGTACAATATAATAAACCTGTCTACTGCATGCTGGCGGTTACTACTCAGTTTAGGCGAGTCCACGTTTAGTTAGACACTCTCATCTCTTAAAAAAAGCAGAAACCAGGGTGTCCATGGCAGCCCGCAACAGCCCGTGATCCAAAATGACCTGCACCAAAACGACAACGATGCAAATGAGGCATATACTTGCTCCTTTTCCTCGTCGGCCGCGTATCTAAAGTGTGATTTAAAATCTACTCCTCTTTTGACACTTTTTTCCTTGTTGCGGTGTCGTGAGGAGAAGAGCGGTTGGAAAAGCTCGGACGCGTCCCATTCAAAAACGATCCACACTTACTCCAAACTCCTCCGTCCTTTACCTACATTTCCTGAGCATAACAAACGGGGCAGCTGGCCGGTATCTATGACAAGGTGTTCTTAAACGTTTAAGTAAATGATAACATCAAAATTTATAAAAACGAAAGAATATCTGCAACCTTTTTTGAAAAGGGAGCGTATGGCGAAACGGAATGTAACGCAACCAGCTGGCTATGGACGAGCACAAAACATCCCTTTTTCCACACCCATGCGGTTCTTAAAGGGCCAGGCGGCTCTTCTCCCCCCCCACACACACACTGCACACCAAAGTGATAAATGGAGACACTGCTGCCTTCAAGTACTGTCGTAAATCTTCGACTTGCAAATTTGAGCCCACAAATTGGCTGTCTGGGTGGAAGGGAGTGCTAAAACTGAAACATGAATTACATGATATTCATTTTCTGCAGACATCCTGGGCTTTGTTTCTGCACAGGGTTAAGGTCACAATAATGTGCTGTTAAAAACACGCAATGACAGTCTGCATACCTTGTTATGCAGGTGAGACAGCATTCACAGCATTGAAATGTAATAGGGCCTATCACAACAGCACGAACACTTCAACCATTCATTGAGGTGGTATTATATTTCAGCGATAGTGTACTGTTCACAATATGCATCTGTGCCTAAGTTGTGTTGCATTTTTATTTTTTATTTGACATATTTACAATCTATTTGCAAACTGAATATATATAAGTGTCCTGCATGGAAGCATATGGTGCTTGGTGTCTTTAGGACACTGTTCAAAGTCAAATTTTTCCTTCTGTAGGATCGTCTCCCCAGCCGTGTAAACAGGACTTGTTGGATGAGAGAGCGCCCAGCTGAGGTTTTGCTTTTTGTCACTGTGGTCAGGATCCTGCTCATGCCCTAAAAAGAGACCGTGTCTGAAGCATTTAGGGCGTTTACAGGCAGGCTTTGTCTAATATCGTTTAAAGTCATACCCACGGAGCCTGGAGGCCAGAGTCAAGCTGCTGTGTGCTCTCAAAATGTAGACGCAGCTCCGTATGAAGACTGATGGAGACGAAGCAACAGCGATGATGAGAGATAGAGCTGAGGACATAATCTGGATAATATGTGTGTGTGGCAGGGTGGTGTACTACTCCTGTTCAGCCACAGCCAGACAAGAGGCAGTCTCCTCCACTTTTGCATCCTCCACAATTGACTCCTACCATCTGCAGATTATTCTCCACATGCTCTTCTTTTTATTCTTCCTCTCCAGAAAACAGAAAGACAGTATGATTCATATTACATTTCAACGGACTCTAAAGGCCTAAATATATGCGTTTGCATTAAATACAATTTCTGAGTCAAATTTACAAAGGTCTCAGAACCAGAATAACACCGTCCTTCATTCCATTCAAAATAACACAATAATCCAAACCCTCTCATTACAAACTGATCAGTGAGATTACTGTAGATAGATAGATAGATAGATAGATAGATAGATAGATTTACTTTATTGATCCCAAACTGGGAAATTCCCAGTTCCCAGTGAAGCTGGTCGTTCTTACCAGTCTGGACTTTCAGCTCCTCCTCCAACATGTTCTTCTTCCTCTTCCTTGATCAGCCATCAGTGTTTTTTATAGATTTTTGTTAGTAGCCTAATGATTTTGAGTGGTCGGTCAGGATCTAAAAAGCTCTAACGATAAACCCTGGAGGGGTTGCACTTGGAAGTTGGATCTCAAGATGAGCATGTGAAGGCAGCATATTATATGAGATTATATGATATGACATGAGACCTCTTGTGACTCTAAATGTTTCTTTCAAGCCCCAGTTAAATGAATCTAAAATCAAAATCACTGTAGGGCCTTGCTGAAGCTAAAAAAAAAATACTGCAGTCTCACTTTAAAGCAGCATCTTGGTCAAGATTAAATTTCCAGTAACACAGCTATGTAAATACAGTGTGTGTAGGCCTACTGAGGTGTGTTAAGAAAAACCACGTGATTCTTCCTTAGCAGGTATGACAGGGTGTGTTCAAGTCGCTGTTTGGCACCCAACAAAGCTACCGCCAGATAGCTTGCACTGTGCCAGTGACCTCAGTTTACACAAGCACAGCAGTGTTACTTACCACTGAAGAACTACATTACTCCTATTGAAAAAAAAATAGAAACATACAATACTAATATCACTGCAAAACGCTGCTGTAGCAATGTAAATGAAACTAGCCAATGATAAGGTCTCTATCAACTCAGTATCACACACTCACAATTAGCCCCTTAACAATATTGCAGGGGTGTATAATAAAGCTTGATAATCAAGATTGTCATGTATCACCTGATGCATGATGACAAAATATTATTTAAATTACTTACATTATATTACTGAAAGCTGTGAAAATATGAATCCCTTTTATAGCCTTTATGACTATCCTGACTCAGCTAAGTATTATGGTCTGGGGGTTAAAAGCTCTTTAAGCTCTTTAAGCAGGAGATGGTTTTAGTCCAAGTGTTAGGAGGAAACTTCTCCTCTGTCCGTCAGAAAGACAGAGGATCCCCGCCAGCTGCAGTGGGCCTGTGCTGCGGCTGACCTCTGTCCTAACTGGAGGGGAACAAGAGAAGTGACCAGTCAAGTATTGCATTACAAAATTATTACACATCTGGGAGCATAATTCTTGGGCCTGTGTTTATGTGCAGAGGCTCACTGGACATATTTGCGGTGTTGTTTTGGGAAGACACTGGTATTGTAGTCAGCCTGCATCTGGAATGTCACACCACCACATGACTGAGCTCACTAACGAGGCTTCAGCACTCCCATGTCAGACAGGAATTCACTCATGTGCTGCAGTGACCTTGAATGGCCTCCAGATGTCGCCGTTGAGACTGAGCTAGACAGGCCTACACACACGCACACTGAGAGAGAGAGCTGGAGACACCCACACCCAAAACATTAGATGTGAACTCAATCCTATCTGCGTGCCTTGTAAGCACTTGCTTTTTAATCATACTTCTAATTAATAAACCGATCATAATTGATAATGCTTCACCTTTTGTGTATCATATCCTCAAATTGCATCATTATAAGAGGACAGGACTATATGAAACAGTTTGATCCCAGTGAGTCTGTGCAGATCTCCAAGTCACTGAGCTCAGCAGTTCTCATTGAAAGCAGCTCTTGTTCAGACCTTAATAATCCCTAATCTAAGCTACCTGTCCCCCAGTCTGACTGAATGCTCATTATGATCATCATTCTCTCACAGAAATTAGCAGCTGTCCAGTCACTGCACCACTTTTACAGCCGGTTGGGTATCAAAATGTGTCATGAAAACGTAGCAAACTCAAAGAGATTTTCTCTTTCTTCTAACAAATTGATAAAACAGCAAAAGTAGCGTGCTTATAAGTTTATCATTATAATCATCATTATTAGTAGCAGTTGTAGTACTAGTAGTAGTAGTAGTAGCAATAATATTTTAGAGCTGATAACTAAAAACCACCACTGGCAATAATATATTGTTGGTAGTTTATTATTGTTATTATTATTATTATTATTATTATTATTATTATATTATTATTAGTAGTAGTAGTAGTAGTAGTAGTAGTAGTAGTAGTAGTAGTAGTAGTATTGCTAATAATAAT
>OMLB01049807.1:5171-23858 GCA_900302555.1 Myripristis jacobus
CGTGAGGCAGTTGAAACTGATGGTAAGGTGAAGTTCCAATCCACCTGCTACAAGTAAATGAATTAGTGCACACAACTCTATTCATGATACATCTCTGTTATGCTTTTTTGTATACAGACCAAGAGGACCACACAGAAGTCAACAACAGCACCTCATGTCCTGCCCCATCTGAGGTCAGATATGTTTTTGTTTACTTCTCTGTTGTACTACCAGTAATGTTTTCTAATCTTCTTGTCTGTGGAGATGTTGCATGCCCTAAAAGATCTTGCACATTTGGAAGGACCTCACTGGTAAGAACATTTGAGCCAGATCATTTGCATGGGAAAAACAGGTATAGTTATGTGACAAATTCAGTCTCAGATCCCTTTCTGTCCTCATCAGGATGCCAAACCAGTGTTGGCTGACCAGCATAAGCCACCCGGACCCTCAGATGGAGAGGGCTTAGCAGGCCCAGCGAATGCAGGAGACACAAACAGGAACCAGGAGGCCAATATGTCCAATCCTCCTGCATCAGCCTTGCCTACACCTGCTCCTGGCTCTGTTGCCATGCGCTTTGCTAGCAGTGACCTTCGGCCAGAGAGGCTTCCCACATCCAGCCAAGTCCCGGCAGACAGCGATGACGAGGATAGTGAGGAGGGCAGGGAGGATGGTGAAGACGATGACTGGGACAGCAGTGTTAGGAGGAGGAGCCTTGGAGAGCCAGCCAGAGTGCCTGTGACCAGGGAAAGATCTGGAGCGTCACGCCAACCTCAGCAGCAGCACATCCCTTCCCTGTTGTCTCCACAACTCCGCCAGCCAACACCCCCCCCTTCCCCGCCTCCGGAGTTATCATTTCCCCTACCTGACACCCCCAAACAGAGCCCTCCTAGTCCAGATGTGCCCTCAGCTAGGCAGCGCGCATCCAGTACCTCCAGTTCTGCGTCGTCTAGTAGCGGCAGCCGCAGCAGCAGCCCAGAGCCACAGAGAAGTGGACATGCTGAGCGCAAGCCTGGCCCGTTGACCCTACTGGCACGCAAAATGGAGTCTGAAGGGGCATTCTCTGGAGCTGGGTGGCATGGCCATGATGGGGGCGGAGGTAGGCCAGACAACGGTTCCACTTCAGCTGCACTGTTTCCTGGCAAAGGGCCTCCAGAGGGTATGGTGTCTGCGGCCTCCCATACAGTCAACACCACAGACAGTGTGCCACTTCCCATGATTCCAGGCACCAACCAGGGTGCCATTGGAGTGCATGCACCCCACAGTCAAGTACCTGTGAGTGTGCTCAGGGCCACTGCAACAGGAGAGAGGGACTCTCAGTTAGAAAGAGAAAGGGTCCTTGAGCAAGAGAAACTTAGAGCCCTGGAGCTGGAAAGACAAGAGAGGCAAAGGATGCTTGAGCAAGAGCGGGCAATGGAGGAAGAGCAGGAAAGAGAGAGAGCTTTGGAGCGAGAGAGGTTAGAGCGACAGCAGGCCTTAGAAAGAGAGGAAAGGGAAAAGGCTTTGCAGCGAGAGAGGGAACTTGCTGCAGAGCGAGAGAGGGAGGAGAGAGAGAGAGCTTTAGCTAAAGAAAGAGAAGAGAGAGAACAGGCCCTGCAGAGAGAACGAGAGGAGAGGGAAAGGGCTTTGCAACGAGAAAGAGAAGAACAGGAGAGAGCCATGGAGCTAGAAAGGGCCAGGTTGTTGGAGCGACAACGGGAGGAGAGAGAGAAGGCTCTTGAGCAAGAGAGGTTAGAGAGGGAAAGAGCTTTGGAGGCAGAGAGAAAGGAGAAAGAGAGAATTGAAAGAGAAAAAGCTTTGGAGCTAGAAAGGCTGGAAAGAGAAAAGGCTTTGGCACGAGAGAGGGAGCAGAAAGAGAGAATGGAGAGAGAAAAGGCCTTGGAGCGAGAGAGGTTAGAGAGGGAAAAAGCCTTAGAGCTACAGAGATTGGAGAGGGAGAAGGCTTTGGAGCAAGAGAGATTGGAGAGGGAGAAAGCCTTGGAGCAAGAGAGATTGGAGAGGGAGAAAGCCTTGGAGCAAGAGAGGCTGGAGAGGGAGAAAGCCTTGGAGCAAGAGAGGCTGGAGAGGGAGAAAACCTTGGAGCAAGAGAGGCTGGAGCGTGAGAGGAAGGAAAAAGAAAGGGTAGAGAGAGAGAAAGCCTTGGAGCAAGAGCGAATAGAGAGAGAAAAAGCCTTGCAGCAAGAGAGGGAGGAAAAAGAGCGAGCAGAGAGAGAAGCTGCTCTGGAACGGGAGAGGGTGGAGAAGGAGAGAAGAGAAAAGGCTTTAGAGCAAGAAAGACTGGAGAGAGAACGAATTCAAGAGCAGGAGAGACTGGAGAAGGAGAGGAAGGAGCGAGAGAGAGCCTTACAACTAGAAAGGGAAGAAGCCCTTGAACAGGAAAGATTGGAGAAGGAGAAAGTTTTACAGCAGGAGAAAGCCATACAGAAAAAAAAGGAAGAGCAGGAGAGGGCCTTGCAACAGGAGAAAGAGAGAGCTAAGGTGGCTGAAAGAGAAAGGGAGAGTCACCTACCTCCATTCAAGCGTGGCCGTGAGATTGGTCTCATCCCCCTGCCAACTCCTCCCCCCCTCTCCACAGGACCAGGTAGACAGACTGCGACAGAGGCAGGGCAGGAGAGTGGGGACGCCCAAGCCCAAATGGCCCACAGAGACGGCCAGCCAGCAGAACCTGCTGCACCCATTTCACCTACTCAGTCCACACCTCTGTCACCCCAGTCCTCATTCAAGAAGTTCCGATTCATAAGGGATCCCCCGGCCCAGCTCCCATCTTCTTCCACTCCCATGGTTATCAAGCGGCCCCGTACCTTCTCTGACAGCCCCCAGCCTCAAGCGTCAAACCTTACCTCCCCCACCAAATTTGAGGAGCGAGAGCAGGAAGGACACCAACCCTCTGTTGAACAGGAAGATTCAGAGTCACATAGAAGCCAGGATGTTGTTTCTGGACCTCAGGGTTCTGCAGGACTGCAGGCTGAGAAAGAGACCCACGTTGTTACCACACTGGTCTCTAGTCTCAGAGAAGAAAAGGCTGTAAGCCTGGCATCAGACGACAAAGCCCAAGCGGATTTGATGGAAACAGAGCAAGAAGCTGCTGAAGAGTCAATCAGAAAAGCAAGGGAGGTGGATGAAGGAAAGGCTCCATCAAGCCCGACAGGGGCTGCTCTGCAGAGGGGACGAGATGCTAAGAAGGAAGAGAAACGTGTTAGACAAAGGTCCTCCTCAAACGACTCCTCTTCATCAGACTCTGACTCCGGGTCCTCTTCATCTCGGTCCTCTGACTCATCCTCCTCTTCCCAGGAGAAACCTCGCTCCGCCTCCAGTGGCAGAAGGGTAAGTTAATTTACTTTTTCACCATTTTGGTGGATGAATTTATACATGTGCTTCCAGGTATGTGCCCAAGTCCTGAAGCAGTCAGCTACATGTTGACATCGTCTAATAACACGTTACATATAGCAGTGTATGTCAGCCCTTCAGTGGACAACAATGAACAATTGGAAATTGCACTTTTGACTCCTGAATGCATCTGCTCCTTAAGTGTTTCTCCCAGATGTTAGCTGATGCACCATCCCCACCTGAAAACCTAAACCCACTCAGCTAAGTAAATAAAAACGATCAAGCCAAAGACAAAAAACTGCAGAAAATGCTTTAGTTTTCACAGCAAATGGATTTCCACCGTGCTCTTGGTTATTGCTTAGGTCTGGTTAATCAATGTAAACTGAAAGACATGATCGCGTCTGATAGGATCAGTTCCACCAACATGATTGATTGATTGGTTAAGCCTCCTGATGGATTTGTGCAGATGCTGCAGCATTTATGAAAAAATCGAGAGCAGAGAAAAATTAGGAGTCTAATTTCAGTGTTCAGAGTTTCATTCTGACATCTGCAGTGAGTTTGAGGCTATGTGTGTTTATTAGATTAATTATTCAGAAAAGAGCCAACAGTAAACAGCAGAAACCAAATCATATTGTATAGAAAATAGGTAATAGTACCAACTGCAAAGATCAACCACTAAATGTCATATGAAATTGTGCAGTCTAAATAGGCTAAATATGTCCAAAACTGACCCAGGTAATGTGCATCTCTTCCATCACTTGCACCATAGCTTTGACAATTCTGTTTTTGTGTGTTTTCATTGGCTGTGAGGGTTGGAGTAGAAATAACATGGCTGAGGGGATTCAACAAATCAAAGTTTTCCTCACAAAAGTAGCTGGCCATAAGCAGTGCAGTAGTCGGCCGGTAGCTGGTTGCCAGCTCTTGTGGAATGGACTTTGATTTTAGGGGCAGAAAATTGTTGGTGTGCTGCTCTCTATGGGCCGAAACCTTGTGATCTGTGTTTCACTTATGGTATGGTATACCTCAGTCAGTGATGTCATGGAAAGTCCTTTCCTTTTGGCAACACCAAATATTTTATGAAAAAAAATGTTACCATTGCTCCCCAAATGGTGTTACAGACAAAGACTGGCTCAAAGCTGCGGTTTTGTGCAGTCTAAGGAATGTCTTTTCTTTTAATTGATAACTGACTAAAAAGTATTAAAGTATTAAAACATAGTGTGTGTTCTGTGCACCATTTCTCTGGAGCTTACATGTATTAACTTTTATAACACATGAGGGTATACTTGCAATTCAGAAACACTAATGTGTTTGTGGGAGTTTTGCACTGTAAAAAAGGACAATGCTGAATGTAAATATTGCAACACTGCTAAAATACAGCTCCAGTACATTGTCAGTCATTGTCATTGTCAACAACCTGAAAAGTCTGTACCTGATGCTTGTGATGCAAGTCAAAAGTGGAACACCATTCTCTGAACCAAGTATCACATTTGTATTACCTAGAAGAGGTTGAACTGATGTGCACACAGAGACAGCCACTCAGAGCGTTGTTTTATGGTGGAAAAGGACATACCTTTAAACAGAGTTTAAAAAGCCATACAGAAAAAGGAAGAGCAGGAGAGGGCCTTGGAACTGGAGAAAGAGAGAGCCAAGGTGGCTGAAAGAGAGAGGGAGAGTCACCAAGCTCCTTTCAAGCATGGCCATGAGATTGGTCTCATCCCCTTAAAGCAGGCTATCTCATCCCCTCAAGTGGTACAACTACTAGCTGCGTTGAGAAGTGATACAACAAAATGAAAGACAAGCTTAAAGCGCAGTTGCTTTCAGCTGACAAGGTGGCTATAATGACTTTCTGTTAGACTGCATTAACTGCAGAGAGTGTTATTGCCACTACATTGACAAAGGCTGGAATTTGAAATCAGTGGTCCTAACCAAGGCCGACCCATTGAGACACACAGCAGACAGCCTAGCTGAAAAGTTGAACAGGGTTGTGCAGACATGTGGTAGAGTAACAGCCTGAAAAAAAGTCCATGACTTTTCAAAAAGTATTGTGGCAGCAAGCAAACCCACTCATGCTAGCTGCCATTCTGTTCCAGGGCCCCGTGAAATCCATTTTAATATTTCTCAGATGACCATTTTTTCCCCCAAATTCTGTTTTTTGTTTTTAATTTTTCTGAATTGTGTTCAAATGAAAAAAGAGGTTTCAATCTCCAACACCTACCCAATCATCTTCAGTCTGATCAGTTCCCACCTACTGACAGAGGAGGGTGACAGCCTGTTTGTTGAATATCTGTCAATTTTTTTTAAGGTGAAGAATTTAGATTCTTGACATACCACTCTGATTAATTTTTAATAGAGAATTATTTTCTTGTTTTCATCATTGCTTCTTTTGTGTTATCCTGATCGCATTCCTTGTTTAGGCAGTTCAGAAAAATTAAAACACTGTTTTTATTGCCACAAGCCTTGAGAATGAAAGAATATACTTTTTAAAAAATACCATTGTTGAATATTTTTCTGTTTCATTGATAAAATTGTTTAATGTATGATATTTTGTTCAGTGCACAGTGACTGTAGCATTGATCTCTATCTCTTTTTCTCATTCTCAGGAAGAGACAATGGAGAAAGAGCACTCACCTCAACACAGGGTGACAGTTGAAGCCCAAGTTGAGGATTCAAAGGAAACCTCAAAAGCTTCCCTCCGCAAAAGGGGGATCATGTCTGTAGAGGACAGCGCGACTGTTGATGGAGCTAGCCTCAACAAGGTCAGATGCTTATAAGTCAGCAATACAGTATAACGCTTGTATCTGGACGAGGAATCCACATGCATTTGTCATCATTTTGTTTACATTTCCTAATTCTTTAGCAAAAGTATATTAACATTAAGGCTTATGCTACACATGTGTTCCTATGAGTAGTTTCTATTTGCCCATCAATGTCCCTTTGAAGTGTGTCATATATAATATACATAATGTATCTAGCTGTCTGTTTTTTTTGTTTTTTTTTTTTAATGAATACTATTACCAACCATTTAAATCACCAGAAACAGTTCTTTGGAGCACCTTCCACAGAAGAGAAGAAACTGAGTAGAAAGGACATTGAAGAAGAGGAAAGGAACAACAAGCCAAGGTCTGATTTTCAGTGTTGATCTTATCAGACACATTAAACTGGGCAGACTTAGGATGCATGCCTATGCAACATATGTGTTGAAGCCCTCTTTTTAGCTGCTGAGAACTCAGTGCTTTGGCCATATGGGATATCTGCTCAGGTTGCGAACATAAAATAATACCTGCTACTGCAGGCATTATTTTATTGAAAGTGTGCAATGGATAATAAGCATCAGTAAAGCTTAACTGTGAGTAATTCAAATATTTTTTACCTATGTTTGCACATGTAATACGGCAATACGAAACATGCCCAGGTGTACCCAAATGGTCCCCTGAGACATCATTATTGCTAGCTTAAAACCTGACCTAAAGGAGTCATGGATAATCACATATAATTGGCCTGCATCCTTAAGATGGAAAATGTATCTAAAGTGGCACATGCACCACTACACAGTCAAAAAGTTATGCTTATATGCATTTGCTCTCCCTGTACAGCAGTGTTTCCTGTCATTTGTGTGCAACTGTGGTGCCTTTGGAGATCAATTCTATATTTGTCCCATATCTGTTTCTGTTTGGGCCTAAGTTATGAGATGTTATGATATCATAATGTAATCCTTGCTTCTAAAACACTTAACTATTTTAGTTTTAGATAATGGAAAGACCCGATTTCATTATTTATTTTGTGTGCAATGACTCTGGTGATGTGTACTCTTTACACAGTATGAAAGACTCTTAAAAATGATGCTCAACTGCATTTTGATGGTTGATATTTCATTAAGTGTATATTTGCCTGTTTGCCACATTTAATGTGTGTGCAGGTTGCAAGGTAGTTAGTTGGGCTTGTTTTTGTGTGTTGAGTGGCTGATGTTGTTTTGTAAGCCCCATTTAACATTAACGTTATGTCCTTCCCGTAAATCCAATCCATATTTATAACAGGAAAATTAGCACGTGTGTGTTCTGCCAATACAGTCGTGATAAAATGGTGCAGAATTTCATTTCACATTTACGGTCAGCAAAATTGTCACCTGTGTGCTTAGAGACTGCAGTCACGATTGAACGGCGGCTATGGGAGAATTTCATGCATTTAATTTCCCATCAGGCGATTGATGAGACTGCCTTGGAGCCGGCGTGGCTGGGGGAGAAGCGGGTCCTTTTTGTACATGATCATTTTTTCGTTCGCAGCAACATGGCTGTGCTGCGTGGATGACTTTAGCGGCCGATGTCAGCCCGTTGTTGCTCACCGTGGCTGAGCTAAATAGCAAAGCGGAGCTTTGTCTGTCGGGTTTTGGTTGTCTGCCGGTGTGGACAGGAATGCGTTCAGAGAGGAGTAGACTGTGGTGAGAGGAAGGTAGGAGAGAGGGGAGAGAGGTGGCTCGTCGCGACGCAGTCTGTTTTAGCAGCAGTAGCAGCCAGTAGGCTTAGTGTTTAGCCGGACATCGCTGTCTGTTTGACACTTTGTAATGAAGTCCTCTAAAGTTAATGCACTCGGAATGAGTAGACGTGTTCACGTGTGCGCGCAGGAGAGCGAGTCGGGAGCTTGCAGCGTGTATTCGTCCGTCAGGCATTGTTGTGCTGCCTGTTCAGTGTGTCGCTCCGTCTGGGCGAGCCTGGCGGGTCGAGAGGACTGCGGTGTCTCTGCATTCCTCACCTCGTGTTGTCCACTTAATTACGAGGTCATAATTGAAACCACTGACTGCAGCGCTACTTGGAAATGGCAGCGTGACTGAAGTAAACGGCATGAGAGATCGCGTTAATGGCGCACTTATTTTAGCATCACCTGGCTGCTGGGTGTATTGTATTCATCAAGTATTTATTTCAGTGCATGGTTTTTACCAGCTTAGATTTTTTTGATGCAGGGCGTCTTGTGATACTTGAAAGGTCCAGAAAATAATTAAAATGAGTTATCTACATTCAAGGCCTTAACAACATAAAGCTCAGTTAACATCCTTTTCACCCTTTTGGTGCACTAAATCAATCATGTCATGGTCCTACATTGTGATTAGACCTCGGGTTTTCACTTCACATTTATCCTTGTGATAAAACTGGCCTTGAATTTTATTTTATGTGTTTTAACATTAAACTTGTTGGAACCAGAAGACGCCCTGTGTCATATTGGTTCCGTTAACCCAGTAAGTTGCCATGCTCTGATCTTTTTCTATTTATGGTTAACTGTTCTCTCAGTGAATGCAAATGCAAGATTTTTTTTCCCCCACTTCCACCCCATCCCTATTGTCTACTTATTTGTGCCCTCCTTTCCTCTTGCCATGTTCCTGTCATACCAAACAGGGAAGTGAGGGACGCTGTCATGGCAGAGCCTGAGAAGCTTCCAGAGACCAGTGAGGAGGTAAGACCACTTAAGGACCTTGGACCATTGTGGTCCTCATGGCTCTACAAAGTCACTGTCTGAGGGCTGAGATGACCAAAACAGCGGAGCCTTTTTTAACATTATTTTTATTCACAGCTTTAGTTGAACCATTGTAATTTTGCGCAGTGTTTTGAGAGTGAATACATTAGACTTGAGCCCATGTTAAATACTACTCGACTGTTATTAGAGAAAATGATTTTTTCCTTTGTTGGAAATCATAGATGTACAGTTTTGTAATATTTCCATGAGATGACTGAATGAGCCCTTTTCACAAGACGTAGATTAACTGAATGGATATACATCTATATATTTATATTTACATATATATATATCTATAGGACAGGAATTTTTGATTTGGCTGTTTTTAAAGCCTTTGCTGGTACTGTCTCAGGCAGAAACAGTAAGGGTATTTTTCTCATTGTGGCTGATGTTTAAAACCCAATTGATTGCTTTGTTATAAAGGTGCTCATGCCTCTTCCATTGCCCCTAATGGTACCTGCATACTACTTCTGCCACTACTACTACCACTACTGCTCCTACTGCTGCACCTGTTCCACTGTCCCCAAGAAACCTGGGTTGTCCACAGATAGGCCCCTGAGCCTGCACTGCAGAGGAACAGCCCTGGCAACAAAGGCCGCCTCACTGTCAAGGAGATGGCTGACAAGAGCTGTTCACTGGACTAAAAGTCTCAGAGAAGGTTATGGCTTGTCAGTGCAGCCCACCTGTCTCTTAGCTTGTTAATCATTTCTCCAGCAATGCATCCTTGCCATGAAGATGGAGTTGAGACAAGGGATAATACCTTCGTTACCTCCAAAAGACTGCTCTGAAGCCCTGCCAACAAGCAAGTGGTTTTCAGATTCCTTCACCTAAGGACATTGGTCACCCCACAGTAAAAGTTACAGAAGATTGTACTGTGCTGGGACCTCCTGCTGTCAGCTAACGTCGTTGTTGGACTGTAACATGCATGCAGATTTTGGATTTTCATCATCTGGAATCCAAATAAAACTTTCAAGCAGATACCTCTACTTGGATACCATGTGAAATTTGAAACATCTCTAAGCATTTACCTGGACTTTGTAATGGCCCTTAGCTGATTTTAGTTTTGCCCTAAATGGGGACTTACCATTTGGGTCTCTTATCCTACTACAACCATCAGCAGAATTTTGCCACCTGGTGACTCAGTATGAACTCACTGTTCTGCAAGCAAAACTGGATGTCAGAATAGAAATTTCTGGATTTGTGTACACAGTGACTTTTGAGCATTCTGTGTCAAGTCTCCAATTAATTGGACTTAACCATGAGTTACTGTTTTGATCAACAACCTTCAGCGACTTGATAAGGACTAATACCCAAAGATCTGAGGACAACTGCTTTGGCCAAAAGCATTTTCAAGCCCCTACCACAATGAACTATTGAGCCCGTCCTGCCAGCCAACCAGCTTTCAGATTTCCATCCAAACATCTCAGCCACCTTTGATTGGACCCTTGTTGCCTAGATACAGTACATGCAGTCGTGATTGGGCCATATCCAACCCAGTAAGGATCAGGTGTCAGTGGTACCAGGGAATAAGTAGATGTTTTCTAAATGTTACTTTCCACACAATTATCTAGAAAATGCTTAGTTTTCAGTCAGACCCTCTGTAGTCTTTGCTTGAGGAATCAGAATTTTTTTGAAATGCTTCTTATTCATGGCTATTGCAGTTTTGATGCAAAAAACAGTTCAGTTTTACAATCGTAAATCTTACCAGACTCTGATTTTGTTTAGAGTGATTATATTTCATGAGCATATTCGGCCAAGAGATGTTAAAATCCTTTTTAGCTGAATGGAATTTAAACTGCAGTATTGCCATCAGATTCTTTGTTTGTGTTTGATAGAGACTGCAACTACAATTTACACTTAAAAACAAATTAACTAAGCATCTCCACTTATGTTTTAATCAGTTATTGTACAAAACGCTTGCTTGTGTTTCCTGCCAGAATAGAATCAGTCAACACAGCTTCGTGTTAAAAGTATTCTCAAATTGGGGATGGACTTTGTGTAGCAGTTTCTATCATTCACATGCTGTCCCTGTTTTGTCTCTGTCTCTGTTCTCGTTCCACATTCCCTCCAACCTGACCTTTACCCTTTGTGTGTCCACCCATAGTGTCTGCCTCTCACCTCCCCCATGTATCTCGGGGTTGTTCTTATCTCCTTCTGTTTCAGACACCTAAGGCCTTCACAGCTCGTAAGATCTCCCTTAGCAGTGAGTACACCTTCCCAACATGCGCCTCCCTGCCCTGTTTCTTATCCTTGTCTGTTAGTATTGCTTGCTATCCCCTGACCATTTTGTTATACTAGCTGTTTACATTGATTATAAAGATGTTGTGGGTACAAGATTCAGGACTGTTTGTGTAATTGGAGTTTCACATAAGTGTGTGTTAAGTGCTCTGTAGATGTGAGTAATTGTGATGACCCTGATCTAATATGAGCATTTCACTCAAGCATGTATTGTGGACAAAGGACTGGTTTTTGTGCATGGATTTGTTGAAAGCATGCACACTCGTCTATGCCATCTGTCTTGGTATGTATTGATTCAAAGACTTTCGAATCTCATCAGGCAGCAAGGCGTCCCCGGGCTCTGGAAATGCAGAGGGTGAGCAGGAGTCTGGGACCGCAGCAGGCCGTAAGAGGAGATGGGGCTCCAGTACAGCCGTCACTGCCAAGAAACCTTCCATCAGCATCACCACAGACTCGCTCAAGGTATTTGCAGCACACTAAGCCTGAAGATACTGTGTGGTCATCTGTTGCACAGCCTCTGATGGATGCACAGCTTCACTACAAGGCATCTGTAAATGCCGTTGTCTTATGTTGTGTTGAATGTAGCAGAAAAGAGCTCATCCTTCCTGCATGTTATCTGTAATCTTTTTCCTTCCCCATCCCCAGTCTCTGATCCCAGATATCCGGCCTTCTCTAGGCCAGGAGGCAGTGGTGGACTTGCATCCAGAAGAAGCTGTCCTCTCGGGGGCTGAAGACGAAGAGAGGGAGCGCCCTGACCAGGACCTCCAGATTCGGCGCACTGTCACACAGGTTGGTCCACAGTTCATAAATTCTTGAATGAGAGACAGGTTGGCGACTGTTGCTAAATTTGAAGTTAGTCTTCAGAACAGTGCGAGATGTTTCCTATGGCAATAGGAAATCACTTGTGATGTTTCTATGTATTGGAGGTGGTGCACTCAGAGAACCAGGAGAACGGACAGAAGGAGGTCAAGAAGAGCAGAAGAGAGGAGTTGGAGGAGGAGGACCTGAGGGGAGACCGAGAGAGGTCGAGGGCCCACGAGGAAAAGATGGACAGCTCGTTTCCAAGTGCCGTGGAAACCCAGTCACCCTCTCACACCAGCCATGATGTGGAGATGAACACTGGTAATAGATCTGTTACTAGACGGCCTCCATCTGTGCCATTAGATTTAGTGGAAGCTTGTAAGAGGAAAATGTTGCTGTTATAACTTAAACTGATAAAACATTAAGCCGACATACATTAACCTTAAAGAAACCTAAAATAACCTAGTACGTCAGTACATATTTTGAATGGAAAGACATATCACATTAAAATTATGTTGCCTTTTAGTGGCAAAGGTAACAGGGAGGGCTTGATTTCTGTTACGATAGAATGGTATTTTAATACTGTAGTGGTGATCCCCTTGAGGAAATTGGGTTGATTGGGGTCTTCTTTGGGTCTGCCAATTCTTTGTCCCGCTGACACGAGCTCAACCTCCTCTGCATCATTGTAATAACAGAAATGCAGTGTTGACTGTTGTTTCTCTCTCGATCCCAGTGATCCCCAGCGACACCCTCATTCGTCGCTCAATCAGCCAGCAAAAGTCAGGTGTGTCTATCACCATCGACGACCCCGTCCGCACAGCCCGCCAGCCCTCACCGCCCCGTGGCAAAGTCTCCAACATCGTCCACATCTGTAACCTGGTGAGAGAAAACTATCCTGACTCAGACAGCTGTTATGACCTCTTCTTTATGTCATTTATTTGTAATGATGTGTGCATTGATGATAATAGTGTAGTGCCGTGTTACTGGTTATTTTTTTCTAATTTTTTTTGTTTTAACTTCACTGTAAACTGTGATCACTGCTGCGATCTCTTTTCTGTGCTGTGATCTGTTTTACTTTGTCATTGCTTTGACTATATTCAGATTAGATTGTCCAAAATGCTGCAGGCTGACTCGTTATAGGAACCAAGAAGCAAAAAGTGTAACTGCTCTCTGCTGGCTTTTCGCACATTTTAGAACTTATTCTCAAATGTCATAAGATCACCTGTAAGGCACATTTTTGAGTGACGGCTAGTTACATCACTAAGCTTTTAATCCCCCTGTTCCCAAGTGCAGCCTGAGATCCTCAGGCAGCACCCTTCTGGTCGTTCCACAGTCTAGGCAGAAGATAGAGTGTATTTCTCTTCATCAAGGCACCGTTGTTCTGGAATGACCTGCCTAGCAAGTTCAGGCTAACACTCAGTGGCTTATAAATATACTTTTAGGCATGTTTTATCTTATTTGAAGTATAGTTTTGTGCATTTTCCCCTTTTATATATTAATGTGTTAGATAGGTTCATTTGTGCAGCTTATGTATCTTATGTATGTCATTTATTCCTCACACTGGGGCTCATTCACTACACATGGAGAAATGCTCTTAGTTTATGTGCAGAGAAACTGTGTCCAAAATTACCACCAGATTTTTTTAAATGCATACTAGCTTATTTTGCTCTCACCTCCAAGGGTCATTTCAAATCAACAGGTGCCTGCCTGCAATTTTCAGCTGGCACACTACCATGCTCCAACTACCCATACAAGGGAAGCCTTTGATAAGAGATAGAGCAGTGAAGAAATCAGTCAGCCATTTAAAAAAGCGAAGCAAAGGTAGAAAGAAGAAAAAACTTAGCTAAAGCTGAAATTGAAAACAGTGCTTTCAGCAGTAGAAGAAGGAGATAACTTGGGCTTTGACAACGGAGCCAGTAAACGTGTCCCTGCGCTGTGGACTGTGGCTGATCATTATAGGTGTATAGCTTCATCGGAAGACAAACACAACGACTTAAAGAATTTATAGGTGGCACATTTAAATATGGAAATTCCAATATGCTCTATTGCTGTATGATTTTCTGAGGCTTGGACTGTCACAATTTATTCTTACAAGAGGTCTGAGGCAGCTCTGAAGTTGATTAAGAACAAATTCAAGTAAGAACATATTGATCAGTCCCGAATCTTTGCATGGAACATTTGTAAGGTTTAAGGAAGGAAGGTTTAAGCAGAGATTTTGTGAGCCTATGAGGACTGTTATTATTTGTCTTGCAGAGCACTTTGAAACAGGTGCTCTGTCATTGTGAGATCAATCTGTAATTTTGTATTTAGGTGAGGCCGTTCACACTGGGCCAGCTGAAGGAGCTGCTGGGCAGAACTGGCACTCTGCTTGAGGAGGGCTTCTGGATTGACAAGATCAAGTCTCACTGCTATGTCACAGTAAGTCACCACAGAGACATTGTGGCATGTAGGACAAATGCAATGTGTGGTTTATCAGCACAGGAATCAAGCCGGTTCCTGTGTGGTAGTTGGCCCATGGGTGCTCCATGGCTATGTCTGAATCTGTACTGGCCATTTGTGTTTGTACAGTAAAGCAAGAGAGGAAAAAACATCCCTGAAGTAAACGCTTCCTTTCTTCCTTTTAAACCCAGCCATATTTGTCTGATCCTTACCACTGAGCAGGCTGACAGCTGCCACATGGCTTTTGTTAATACATTTTGGTTAATTTGAATGTTTTGCCATGTGAAACCAAACTGAACCAAGTGAACAAAGAGGGGTATCCAACACTACAAAGATGAAGCCAGGGTAGGAAAAGGCCTTTCTTTAAAAGTTGCCTGTAATGTGGTCCACCATATAGCAACTTAAGTGTCAATTAGGGCAGAACGATATGGTTAAGATAATGTCTGTCTGTGTCTGTGTGTTTTGCACTTGGCCATATTGCAATTTCTGCAATATTTTGATCAATTGTTCAGCCCTAATTCTGACTCATGCACTAAGGCTATGGAAGATTATTGTGTCTTTATTTCATGGCTTTCTCTTCCTCTGTGTTTTTAGTACTCCAGCTCAGAGGAGGCAGTGGCTACCCGGGCAGCTTTGCATGGGGTGAAGTGGCCTCAGAGCAACCCCAAAGTCCTTAGTGTGGACTTTTGCCAGCAGGATGAGGTGAGATCGTATAGCTAACAGTATTTGTCTAAACACCTGAAATGTAGAGCCTACTGTAACATGAGTTTATCTGTGCTTGGCAGTTGGACTTCCACAAAGGCTTAGGTGCAGCCGACAGACCCGGAGCAGAGGAACAGGGGCCTGGGGCTGCCCGTGGTAGGACGGCAGGTCTGCCCTCTCTCCTCCCTGAGAGAGACCAGTGGGCTGAGCGTGAACGTGAGATGGAGCGCAGAGAGAGGGCCCGAGCAGAGCGGGAGTGGGACCGTGACAAGGTCCGAGAGTTCGGAAAACCGGGTGAGGAGAGGGAGGGAGGTACTCGAAGGTCACGCTCCAGAGAGAGGCGACGCAAAGAGAGGGGGAAGAGTAAGGAGAAGAAGGCTGACAAGAAAGGTAGGAGGTGAAGGCAGGAGATTAGAGAGGAGTGTGCGTGTTGATGAGGTAAAATTTTCTCAATTTGTTAATTCTGGCTTTGTTCTTGGCAGAGAAAGCAGCTGAGGAGCCTCCTGCTAAGCTACTAGATGACCTGTTTCGCAAAACTAAAGCAGCTCCTTGTATATACTGGCTCCCTCTCACAGAGGAGCAGGTGAGACAAAAACCAATGGATGTTTTTTTTGTTTGTTTGTTTTTTGACTTAAATGCGACACCTCAAATCAAAGTCAACACAGTTTTCTCCGATGTTTTTCTCAAGCATTTTTGAGCATTTTTTTTCTGTTTCAGTTTGTTCAGCGGGAAGCTGCCAGAGCAGAGCGGATGAAGGAGCGTGAGAAACGGAGAAAGGAGCTGGAGGAAGAGGAGGAGAAGAAAAGGGAAGAAGAGCGCAAGGAGAGGATGAAAGCAGGAAGTGGCACAACAGGAGACCGAGGGGAGGGAGAGAAGGACAAGGACAGAGACAGAGAGAGGGACAGAGACCGAGACCGTGACAGAGACAGAGACCGAGGGAGAGAGAGAGACAGGGACAGGGACAGAGAGAATGACAAACGCAGGGATGGCTACCGTAGGCCGGGGGGCAGTGGGGCAGGTGGGGGCAGACGCTCCCGCAGCCGCAGCGACCCACGAGACAGGCGACGCTAACGCCCAATCAGCTGATGGAACTGTCCTAAAGACCGCCCCTCTGCGCTTTTCCTTTGCCATGTACTTTGTTACGACTAAGACCCAACAGAGGACCAACTGATGTAGTCACCATCTCTCAGATTGTCACCTTTTTTAAAGCACATACACAAACCTTCACACAATCATGCTTATAGGGGACCATGATCTTTTGCAGTGTTCTCTCCCAGAGTGCTATACGTCTTGCTCCTTTTGGGGTTTGATATGTTTTTCTTTTTTCCATTTTCTTGTTTCTCATGTTTTGTGTTTTTAATTTTTTTTGACAACATAGCAGTATGGCACATCGGGTTATTTTATGTTCTCCCCGTGTAGTTCCAAATTGTAGGTGCTGATCACGACTCTCAATCAATTGTGCCGCCTTCAGTGTTTAACAGCTCTGTGATTTCAATAAGGAATCAGTGTTTTGCTGCATGCTGCATTTTCTTGCCGGCCCTGCCTAGAGAGAAAACCTGGCCCTCTGTTGCAGGCTTGCATTGATCTAAAAAAAAAAAATTGGATAGATGTTTGGCATTTTGTATAGACCTATGAGATCACAAAAAATCCAGGTCTGTAAATGAGGCAGCTTAGGGGTATTTTTGGACAGGTGTGGATTAACTACTAAGGTAATGCAGTGTTCTTCTCTCCCTCTGTTAAGCTGAAGAGACGCGACTGTTCTCTGTGGGGGATTATCCATGTCTGTCAGACCTGATACAGGTTGCTATGATGTCCTTTTTATCCACTCATCTTCCTCCCTCCTTTTACTCCTCTTCCTCTATGGCTCTTACCCTGTAATGTCAACACAGGTGCAAGAGAGGAAGTTGCATTATGAGTTTTCTCACCAATGGTTTTAATATTTTTTTTAATCATTCTATCATTTTAGTATAAAGTTTTATGTTTGTTTTTTAATTTTTCCTTTTTGAGTACGCCTGTAAGTGGTGAATGTACAAATAATAAAAATTGAAGTTTGAAATGATTGTGAGATTTTGTTTTCCGTACTCCATGCTGACAGTGTATTTAGTCTGTGTTGTGCTCATGTCATCTGGATTGGATTGGGATTGTCTGCGACCTTTAACTTTTTTTGACAGAACTAGGCATAGATTGTGCAGTGCCTTAGCTGTTTTTATGGCATTTAACTTGATCCTGTTATGAAATTGACAGTTTAAGCATTTAATGGGCATATCCTGTGAGGGTTACACATTGCATTCTGATGTGCAACATGTTAAATTAGTTTGTGGCATCTGGGTAGTCCTGCTGTTACATTCTCAGCATTGTGCTTGCTATTATTGAAGGTTACTCATGGATATGCCATAGCTGGCACTGTTACTGATCAATTGACCAAGTGAAGAGCAAGCAAAGTAGCACAGTGTTCTTCCCCTGTGCAAAATTTGTTACTAGATGGTGTGGTTTCCATTACCTTAAAGATCCATGAGGGATTTTACCAGGATACAGCGGAGTTCAACATAAATTCTCATTAGAGAAACACTGGATTGTTTTTAAAGTCTGCAGTAACACTTAACAGTCCACAAGGTGTCAGAAAAGTGCAAGATTGGAGCTCAGTGCAGTCACAGTATTCGCCCCACTCCTGAGAAGTGTGTTGAAAACTAGTCCATATACTCTGAGAATGTAAGTGGGGAATGCTATAGTAAAGATAAACCTGGCCTCCACTGGTCTAGACAGGATGTGTGTTTGCCAGCAGCCTGCTCTGCTGTAAAATGCACCCCTCACTCGGTGCCGTAAGAGAATAAAAAGCAAGGGGATTTTGCATGAAGCATTTATCTCCTCATCTTGTGTTTTCTTTCAGACCCATTTGTGAGAGTTAACCCTCTCTACAGCCATCTATCTCTCAAGTACCCACCCTTCCTCTCTTTCTTCAGCTTATTGTGTACCATGTACTGCTCTCTCCCTTGTCTGCTGCCTTGCTCCATCTCCTCGCTCTTGACGTTTATCCTGCAAAGCTCAGCAGTGCTCCTATGTAATTACAGCCCCATGGTCGCTGAGCAGAACATTTTTGTGCCCTGATGCAACTCTCTCTAACTGTGTGTGTGTGGCTGGACTCTGCAAGGCCCAGTGAATCCTTCGACCTGGCACCTCCCTGGCAACCCAAGAACGATTTTTCTAAGTAGAGCAACCTTGTTGGAATGAGGACGCCTCAGAGAGATTTTACATTCGTGTTGTCTTTGATCTCACAACGACTGCTCATTTAGCACCCAGAGGTTACCTCGGTCCTCTCCTTGTTGTGATGGAGATGTGTGTGTCTCTGTGAGTTTCACTGTTTGTGCGTGCCAGGGAATTGCAGTCTTTGAAGATAACAAGTTGAACTGCAGGGCAAAGTGATGATGTCTTGGGCGTATGGAAAGTTACAGATGATTGATTCTCTTGCCATGGAGGAGAGAGTGTGTGTGTGTGTGTGTGTGTTTCTGTTTAAGCAAAAGAGGTGGACCAGGGTAAAGGAGAAGCTGGGAGGAAAAAAACTGTCAGTGACTTACAGTATTGTGGCAATATAAATTTCCTCTGAAGATGCATCAGCAGAGTTGGACAAAGATCTTAAAGGGGCATTAGTCTAGACTGTTACTGTAAAAATTCACATATCTTAGCAGCTTAAACCACAAACAACAG
>OMLB01049814.1:0-15604 GCA_900302555.1 Myripristis jacobus
AACATAACTCCCCCCGACCCCCACTTATACATCCAGTATTCCTATTACGCGACAATGGAAAAATATGCAAATCACCATAAAATCTCACTGATTGATCTGAAATTGGAAAGAAATATTAATTTTTGGTGTTTTAATGGCTTTATATTATTTCTAAGTACAGATTTTTGTTATTTATAACCAATGCGTTACAAAGTGTGAACAGGCCATTGAAAACGTATCATCATGTCAATTTAATGTTTACCCGGTAGTGCCCATTACATTAGGAACACTCATTAAATATGAAACAAACAAACAAAAAAAAATGTTGTTGATGTTAATCATTCATTTAGAGACGTTAAACATTGGCTGGGGTCAAATTGACTCCAAACATAATAGGAGGGTTAAGGTGAAGTTTAAGAGAATATTTGAGTTTAAACGGTTAACTTTTAACAGTCGGGATGGTAATAAATAGAGCCTCCATAGTAACTATATATATTGAAGTGATGACGATATCCCAAGCGCAGAGCTCATCTCAAGTCCCCCAACTAACTAACTTGGAGGAGGCTGTTCCCTCAGCCGACGCTAGGAGCTGTCCGCGGTGCTGAAGCCTCGGCAGCGCTTTCTCTCAATGTGCCGACAGCACACAGAGCCAGGAATCCGCTTACTGAGCGTCCACGCTGAAAAAACACAGGGAGCTCTGCGTTTCACTTGATAATTGTCGAAGCTGCTCTCTGTGCCAACTGCCAAGTAAGCGCGACAGCAGCACGGCTCCGTGGGCTTTCTGCAAACCGGGCAGGCGTTTCATTCCCGTTTTGTTTGTTTTGCTCTGGAAGTATTGTTAGTATTATTATTTTTCCTCTTTCTTTTTTTTAACACAAGGACGTCTTCTGTACGCGAAGAGCGACCTCGACTTTAGTAGACATGTGTATGAGGCAACACTGTCAATTTAAGACCTTCCTCGCCGTTTTGGTTCTTGCTGCTGCGATGGTCAAAACACAAGGACAAGGTAAGAACTTGAATCTTGTTCGTAGTTTAGGGGGAAATTGTTCTGTGTATACTTGCCTTTGTTAAAGTACGGGGTGAGAGGCAATGGAAGACCTGATCAATGGCACCTAGTTCACTCTCAGATCTACAAGTGTGTTTGTGGCGCTATTAACACAGGGGTGTGTGGAGTGCTTATACAATACTACTTTTTATCTTTACAGTAAATTTCATCATTAAATATTCAGATTTTTTTTTCAGTCTATGCAGATAAAACGACAAGAATTGTGGTCACATAGTTTTAGATACTTATATTTTCAGCTTTAATATCATTTACATAAGAAATAGAACTCAATCTTTTTTTTTTTTTTTTTTTTTTTTTTTTTTTTTTTTACTAGTGGGCACACAGATATAGTTTAAAACATCAGTCAGGATCCATGTTTAAGAGAAAAAGAAAATAATTTTCCAAATTGCTTTATACCCCACCAAAAACTCAAACACAAAAGCTCATGATAAATCCTGAATCATTCCATTGTTTTGTTTTTTTTTCCCTTCTTCTTTAGGTTGAATGTACAGTCACACATTGTTCCACCGTGTATCACAACTTCCAGATCTCCTGCAGTTTTTCTCTATTTGTGCAAAAAGTATACACACAGGTGCACACACACCCACACACTTCTTTGGTGCCAGGTTGTTTTTTTTTTCCACTGTAGGAGAAATAAAGCTTAACATTTCATCTCTAGAGTTATAACAATACCCAAACTTGCAAAGACACCAAACAGTGGCCCAATCAATTGTTCAGCAATTGTTTAGACAAACCCAGCATAAACAGTCAGGAAGTGACTTGTTTGGGCATTGAGGTCTGTGACAGACGGTGCTTGGTAATAAGACTCTAATCCTCAGGGATTGCTGAAGATTATTGACCGAGCTGTTTGACACAGCTGAGTGCTTGTAGAAAACTACATTAGATTCATGCATGGCCTTGTCCTAATTATTTCTCTACTGTCCGTCTGTCCTTTCTTTATCATTGTGACTGTGCTTTCTGTTTGGTGTTGTCTACATTTGCATCTGCATAGTTTTACTGTCACCCTTTGTCATGATGTACATCTCTCTTTTATCAAGTAACCGCACAAGACAAGCATCAGCCCCCTCTTAGGTGGTATATGCAGATAAAGATGTCATGTACTGCATAGAGAGGAAGCAAAATATCACACAATGTGCAGCCACTATGCAATCTCATCAAAGGATGCTAAATAAATAAATAGTCTCACCAGTATAAAGTGTTGCATACAGGATAGCATTACCCTTTGCTAGTTTTTCTGTGGCTTAGTATGTTAACGTTTGGATTTTTAATATCAGAACAACTTTCTCACAACTTTCCCAGTTGAATATGTTAGGCTCTCCCTTTACAGTAGTCACCAGATTACTGTAAAGCAGCTGAATAGTCCTTACACATAATACAGCATTAAAATGAGAGAAATCATGAACACAAATTGCACCATCTGCTATTACGAGTAAGCATATTTTAATGACACAGTCCTTCAGAGGATGAGATACAGTGTGTGCCAATAAATTGGATGCTATTCTGCATCCTCCTCTGATGAAGCATTTTATGGAACTTGTCTTTCATGATGAAAACGCCCACATTCAAAAGGAGCGAGTGATTATTTAATAATGTAATAACTGTGAAAATGAATTCATACGCGATGTCTGTTTAGGCCATTACACCCCAACCCATCCAAAACTGATGTGAGACTTTGGAGCAGCATCTGAGACATTATGTCACACTACCAACTAAACATAAAAGCTGAAATCTCTGGAGAAAGAAAAGGTGCTGCATTGCTTTAATCGACTTTCAGATACTTCAATAAGTAAAGAGCAAATCCAGTCCTTGATGGTGGCCTATTGCCCTCAGGAGACATTTTATGTTGCTGTTTCATTTACTTGCTCAGGTACTCAAGCACTCAGCAGTCAAACCCTATACAATACAGTCCTCAGTAGCGTGAGTTGTGTGAATTTTTGAGTGCTTCAGGAATCAGAGTTACACCCAGCCCCATGAACACACCTGCAGTGCTCACTCTCTGCTCAACACTCTAGGGAGAATAAAATGCATAGTAGGCTATATTTAGAGCAAAACAACATTTAATAGCTTCCATTAGTGCGTTCACTGCTGTTGCTAAGCCAGGGAGGGGTCAGGTAACCCTGGGAAATTGTCTTGGGGTGGACCATCTTAAATTTTTAATTCTTCAAGTTTTGATGTTTTGCCATTGCTGGAATTTTTTGAAAGTGTCGGCACAAATACATTTCGTAAGCAAAGTTTCCCTCCTCCTCTCCACATGCTATTGTGAACTTGCCTTTGAGTTGTAATGAGCAGGAAATCCAAACACCCCCATCCATCAATTTTACTGCGTTTAACATGAACACAGGACCAAACATCAAATGCTTTATTTTGTGACCTGCAGGTACATGCCCATGTCCACATTTTTATTTCACATTATCAAGTGAAGAAAAAGTCAATCCTTTCAGTAATAGATTAGTTTAATAATTGCTGTTGGTGCCTCAGAAATAATTTCCAACATGGTCTTTTTCCTCTCCTCTTCCCATCCAGCCTTCACTTCATGTTACCCTCTGCTCACCTGTAACAGTGATGCACTTTATTGTCTTTTTATTACAAGTTTAAGCTACTTTTTGTATTTATGATTCACTGCAGCTTGAGCTTTAGATTTTATGGCCATGTAACTAAATTCTGCTTGGTAACACTTCACAGTAATACTGGCTTATATAACATTAACATCTAATGAGTGATTCTGCAATTATGAATGTGCCAAGCGATTGTCTTTATGCTTTCAGGCATTATAAAGGTTAATTTAAACATAGCTTCATATTCAGTAGGTCATATTAGTTGTGTGGGCAGGACTGTTTCATGCAATGCAAAGTGAGCTTTACTATGGGAATAAATGAATTTCTCCAGTCTTTCTTGCTCACCTCCAACATTTCACGTTCATAAACTGCATTTTCATAATGATATTCAGTACAAAAACATATTTTTTACTTACTTATTTAGTGACCTATGATAATATTGGCCTGCCCAGTCTCAAACAGATTCACATCCTCATCCAGGATCAGAAACAAAATGTCAGACTATATTTTAAAGTGTCATCTATATCTATTTACCTATATCTATAACTATATCTATATCTATGTGTGTGTGCGTGTGTGCGTGAAATATACTGCTGCATGCAATTTAATTATATACATACATTATACATTTATGTATTAACAATCATGTTAATTACACTACACGGGACGGTCATGTATTTTAGAGGAGAAGCAACAAAAAAGGTTTTAAGAGGGGTCATCAAAAACTTTTCAGAGGTCTCAGTCCCCTCATGTACACCTTAGACTGAAGGAAGAAAATAAGACTCAACAACCACCGCAGCAGCAACACACACAGCCCCTCAATATGTTTAGCTTTGCCTTCAGTCTTGTGGCTTTGTGATTTGTCTTTCTGTTAAGAAATGAAACTTTAATGTTGTACCGGGCAGCGCGGTGATTCAGATGGGTGTCCTCTGGGTGCCTCAGTTTCCTCGCACAGTCCAAAGACATGCATGTCAGGTGGACTGGAGACTCTAAATTACCCACAGATGTGAATGTGACTGAGGTCAGCCTGGTGTCAGCGCTGTGGTGGGCTGGCAATTCCCTGCCGCCTGCCCAGTGCATGCTGGGATAGACTTCAGAATCTCCATGACTTACTAGTGGATTAGTAGATAAAGAAAATGAAGCAGTAATCAATAACAAAGATGCTGTATTTAACATACAACAACATACAATTCATATTCACCAGTAATTTGAGTGAATATGTGAATAGAGGTAAATCAAAGCTCACCTCTTGATAACTAAAACCAAGTTGTGGGTGAAATTGTTTGAACTGACTCAGGATATTACAAGGTCCTGATACAGGAGCTGGACATCTACCTATCAGCAAAACTGTTTGAGGAAGTTGAAACCAAATCGCAATTATAGTAATAAAATATATCTGTAGTTTAACACAAAACAACTAGCATAAAGATCTTTCTGGTAACCAAACTTTGTATGAACATTACCTTCGAAAGCAGCAGCTTGGTCTTGTTAAGAGATGTTGGTCACATTTACACTCTTCAGTGCCGCAGGTAATCGAAACTTCACATTGTATCCACAGTACAGGGTTGAATCAAACTGTGGCATTAACATAAATAAATTGAAGTTGATTTAATATCAGAAATTTTTAATGAGCAAGCTCGCTGTTCTGTGTCTAGTACAGGTCCAGTACTTTACTAATTGTATCTTTTTAAATATATATTTGAATTATTATGTCCATTAAAATCTTTGCAGCCACAGAGAGTGGAGAGCCGCTGACGGCCCTGACATGGCACTTTACGTTTTAATGGCATTCAGCTGAGCCTATTATCTTTATGCTTACACTTTATCTTTGCCTGTTAATATGTAGTGATCGGGGAGTTGGAGAAAGGGATGTTTTATGTATCCTACAGCTCATTAAATGAATTATGATCTCCAGGTGGATGGGGTTCTATTTAACATGCTACCATTGGTTTGAGTATTGTGCAATAGATGGAAGGCTGCATTTAAGGATATAAATAATGGCTTTTTCAGTATGCCGCTGTTGTTGGAAAACCAATGCATATTTCTCCATAGATTGATAACATATTTATTAAATAACCCTGAAGGTCTTCAAATTGCAATTAAAAATGTTCAGTTCATGAGGTGACAGAACATGGCAAAAGCTAAGGCCTGATCCTTATTTAAATTCATGATCTTAAAGTGTGAGGTTTATTTGAATGTTTACACATCCTTCCCTTCACTTTGGTCCCAGTAAAAGAAAGAGGGATCATTTATTAGTTTACTTTTACTGCATTTACAGCCTTGCTTGAGTGAGTCTCATTCAATTCAATTTAAAGGAAAACAACAACAACCAAAAACAGAGTTAAAACTACAAGACTCACACTCAGTGGAGTGCAGATCTCCACCAGGTGTATCTCCCCATCTCTGATGCTCAATCTTAGGTGACACACTACCCCTTTTGTTGCCTACTGGGAGAAGGGAACATACACACGCACTGACTGCATATGTTCCTTTCCTTGGTTCCTTTCCTCAGACTTAGGCAAAAAAAGGTTTTTCAAAGGTTTTGTATCATTACAAGCACAAGAGCTCCTTGACCATATAGTTATAATTGTGCACAAAAAATACCAGTCTAATAGGCCCAGTAGTATGCGAGATTAGCCGCAGACAGTTACACGCACACACAGGAAGCGCACGCACACATACAGAAGGCAGACGAACACGACCAAACACAATATCCCCTCCAGGCTACCTCCTGGTGCAGATTATTATTGTTCGCTCATATCACAGTAGCTGACAGTTTGGTCTTGATTTGCGAACATGGAATCAATAAGGCGAAGACTGCGCTGATAATGTCATCTTAAGGTAAAATCTGAAACAGCTCCACTGACAGCGGATAGGATGATGACTCCGGAAACTGCGGTTTATATGGGCGCAGTTTCGGCTTCACACCTGTTACCAGCACAAAGAAATTACTGTCCTACTCAGTAGCGGAGCTGCACATTCCTTGTGAATACATGGACGGTTAGAGCACTGGTTTTCTGCTTCCCAGCTACAGAGGAGTTATTCATGCTCACAAATATTCATTACATTTTCTGAGATCGTGGAAATAAAACAGCATAATTCTGCCCATAGGGTGGATTGTTGCTTTAAACCGCATGCTTGAAACATGAACATCCTATAATTCCAGAGGAGGGGATAGAAATCATTCAACACCTGTTTGTTCGATTGCCAGTGATTAACATCATCAAGGGCTATTCAGCATCTGTGTGCCGTCATAATTAGTTTAACTTTCCCAAGGCCTGTCAATGGTAAATGAGAGTCATTATACCAGAATGCCCCTCTTCAAGGCTTGCCGCCTGCCTGCCTCAGCCCCTCTCTCTGCCTGTCTCAGTCTCTTTCACTGCCTCCTAGGTGGAGCTCACAGCCTGGCTGAATGCTGCTCATTTTCAACTCTTCATGTGCAAATGCTTCTCGTTCCATCAGTATGTTCTGTGCATCCTAATTTGAGTCATTGCCTCATATATTTCTGCCTCTCAAGACTGTGGGGGTTTTATTTGTCACAGAAAGCATACTTTGCATGGATCTTTTGGGGTGGAATTTTATTTTCAGTTGCTTTTACTGTTTAGATTGGGCTGCTTCTCCAACAGCTGGCTTTACCCTACACAGAGTAACAGAGTATTCTGCGGGATTAAATGAGACTGTGCATTAACATGAAGGAGACTACTGCTTACTTTCAAAAATCAGATGCAAATTCTAAATAGTTGGGCACATGTTTCACTCCATATTGCCCCTACTTTGTATGTGAATTGCCGTAGCAGGTGTGTCAAAATGCCCTGCCAGATTTAATTTAAGGGTTTTCAGTTTTTTTAAAATAATAAAAAAAAAAAATTAGTCCACATTTTTTTTAAAAGCATGGTTTCTATATTTCATTCTGCATGAAATACTTGACAAATTTAGAAAGCTCAATGAAGAAGCCATTTTTTAAATTTTTGGCCAATTATTATTGATGTGAAATGATTTCCTAGAGTCTGAAACCCATAAATATCACCAAAGTGTTTTCCTATAAATTTATTTGACAGGTTTTCATTCCACTTTTCAGACATTTTGCATGTCATTTTATCTCAGAGCAGAGACAGAGATGAGTTTTCTTGGCTTTAAATTATCCAGAGTCAGTGAATATTTTGGAGTGGGCTTGCATATTTTGGGATGAATGGGAGAAAGTAAAACAAAAGGTTACCATATATTGTTTTTTTTTTTCTTAAAGAGGTTCAACTATGAACAGAAGCAGCTTTACTCACTAATAATTGGAAATATGTCTGAGCTGCTGTTCATGTGCATACTCACGTTGAGTATCAGTAAAGGCAAGTTTTATGACAAAATTGACTGGAACGTGGGAATTAATCCATTCATGCAGCTGAGTAGCATTCACACAGTCATGTGACAGTGTGTGCTGACGAGTGTATTGTGACTTAAAACAGATTTTATGGGCTGTTTATAGCATCAGTAAAATAGTATGAGACTGAAATGTGACTCCAGGATGTTCCAAGAAAGGCGTGATGTAACTTTGGTGGTTGAGTCTACATCAGTGGTTCTCAAGTTGTGGGTCGCAGTCCAGACGTGAAGCGCAGGTAAATTCTGAGTAGACCTCAGGCACATGTTTCCATTTTGTCACAGTCCTCATTGCAAATTTCATGAAATTCTTTAACATACAGCTTTAAAGGATGTGAAAATAGCACTGAGAGAAGAAATAGATGTCCTAATAGCATGTCCCTCCTTTCTGGTGTAACTCATATGGATTCCCGGTGTAGGGATTGAGACAATTAAGTGATAGTTCTACTTCTGTTTTGTCTCAACACAATCTTGGTCCTCTCCTCTGAGCTTTAAAACAGGTTTACAATAAAGCAGATTTATAATAAAACTGACAACATGGCTCCCCAGGGAACACAATAAGAAATTTCCTCCAGAGTAAACACTAACACAGCCAATCAACGCGTGATATATCACTCTCAAAACGGAGGACTGGGACAGGACTTAGTGGTCCGAGGGCAAAGGTCAAAGTGGGCTGCACACATTTATTGTATTCCAAGTGAAGAGCCCCCCCCTCCAGCCTAACCCTGAATAAAGCAATGTCTATCACTTTGTCAAGGCAGCACATAGTGAGCTTACTTTCCACCTCCCTTCCCTTTGGCCTGGTGCCTTATCGATCCTACCAGTCGTCCACTGAAAAAGAGTCGGCATGGTGAGCCTCCCTCGGGCCAAGCCTCCTTTCCACACCTTTCACGCTCTGGCTGGCCGTGCACACACCTCCCTAATCAGGACTGGCGTGTTCTGCGGCTGCAGAGGGGATGGCTCTCTGAAACGATTAGGCCCGGGGACAGCTCCAGCTCTCTTCCCCTCTTCTCCACGCCAGATCCCATCTAGAAAGCATTTCATCTGTGGCAGTGGAAGGGCTTATGTAGGGTCGGAGAGTGCTGTGTGGAAAGCAGCAGGTAATAGGCTGTGTAATGTGTTTGGGGGAGCAGTTTTAGTATTCACAGGTAGTGCTGACCTCTGGCAGGCTGAGCCACCCCCACAGTAATTTCCTCTGAAAAGATGTAATTGAATTCATCAGGATGAGTAAACATATTATAAGTAGCAGAGAAAGATAACAATGTTGTGGATAGATCAAGGAAGGGGATAGCGGCTCCGCAAGTAATTGAAAATAGTCAGAGACAAAACAAGCAAAAAAAAAAAAAAAAAAAAAAGCCTGGGCAGGACACCGGGACAGTCAATATATTTGTGCTGCTGTTTTTTTTTAGGCCTTTCTAAGTGCACTAGAATACCTTATGTAGCTTCCTTTGATGGTTAAATAGGAAACGTGTTACAGCAAGAAGAAAAAAAATCAGTCTGGGGTGGTTCTCTTCGAATTAAATGATTCAGATTTCATTTATAGATATTACCAAAATAGCAGGGAAACATCAAATATCTGAAACAAGTATTTCATCAAAGCACTGTTTCTCCTACAAATTACTATTCCATCGTCCTCTAGTAGTCCGTCTTTATTGGGAGACAATTTTTTCTTACGAGCCAGTTTGCCTTTTATTGTTTTTTTTTTTTCTCTTTACCTTGACAGCAATGTCACTCCAAAACTCATCACCCAAAGCAAATATTCTTCTTTATCTCATTGCAATCAATTGTCTGACTGTGAACCTCACTGTGGCTGCCATTCCTTCCACTTTGTTTTCACATCCGCTGAGATTTTCCCTCCACAGATGTGTGATTTTGTGTACAAGTACGGCTGATCCCAGGCAGATCATGGGGAGATTCTAAAACCGTTTAATTTGTGCAGTGGAAGCGAGCAGATAACACACTGAATTCACCCTTCGTTTGAGCCACTGGCTGAAATGAAGCAAAAGTACAACAGGCTTGCATCCCCCTTTTCAAAGCGTTTTGAACTGCTGATGTTTCCAGCTCAGACAATGCAGGCGGAGAGCGGAGGGCTGTGATGCTGTGATGTGGCCATGAGCCTCGTTCTCTGTAGTGAGATGTGTCGAAGCAGGATCCCCGAGGAACCGTGTATAATTTAGAGATTCTAACATCGACCGCCATCTCCAAAATATTGAACGTTGTCACTCTGAGCAACTGTGGGGTGGTCAGGCAATTGTCTGTCAGCTGCAAGGCGGTCTGCTGCTTCTGCCTCTCTCCTGATGATGGAGAGCCAGCTCGTTGTGGCTGCTCTGATCTGTCAGAGCTGTGCAGCAGCCTTTAAATAGACTGCTTGTCCTTAAGAATGGATTGCTTAGCAGGGAACAGCTGGATCTCTGTTAGACCATGCAATTGATTGCTGGACCAGCTTTTAGCAGCAGCGTCAGTATGGACTAATTCTCCCTTTCACCTGCTTTTCTGCCAAGCTCACTTTATGCAAGAAACTGGAGGCTGAAAAACCAAAAAAAAAATGTTGTTTCAGTAAATTTGGGAAAGTGTCATTTGGATTGTTTCTCTGATCTCCATGCTTTGGTACTGCACATTTCTAAGAACAGACCCATAAGTGCCCTGAACCTATCATTCCCCCGTTATCTACATAAACTCACAACAAAGAGTGCTACACCAAGTTGAATGCGACAACGCATCTCTAAGATATTTTTAGATGGCATGAAATAGATGTGAAATGATGTTTGAATTTCTTGCAGGAACTGGTAGAAATGGGTTAGCTGCCGTGCAATATCTATTGCAGTGGGTTTCAAAAGCTTCCCATTGGTGGAGGAAGAGCTTGGTAAGCCAAACAAGTCCTTTTGTGATGCCTGTGATGAACAATGAGGCAGTCATTGCTGAGAATTTCTGTGTTTGGGTTCTCTCTTTCCTTGCATTATGCATTGGAAGATAAAGAAAGACCAGCATTGGAAAGCTGACATGTTTACAGTGTACAAAGCAGTATTCTTCTCCATACACCTGTGTTATTTATTTATCTTTCTGTCCTCGCCTGTGGAGTTGCACGTCAATATGTTTGTCCTACATCACTTTAGGGACACACCTGACAGTGGAGAGGCCTGCAACTAAATGTGTTTTTTTCCTCCTGCTACAGTAGATGATCTGGGAGCAAAGAGGGAAGCAGAGCCAATGCGATAGGCTGGTTTTTATGGATCTCTTTTTCAGTTGTCCTTCAGCGTTTCTGATTTTAGTGCTCAGTAGAGCATGGTGGTGTTATTTGACAACACCACAGTATCTGGACGTTTGAGAAGTCACATGACCTTTCAATATTAGGAGTAAGTCAGACATCTGCTCGTGGCCATAGACTATAAATAACCAATTCACCGGTTTTAATAGCTTTCTGAATGGCGTTGTTAACTTGGTATTGTTAACGATAAATTGGCTACATTTTGTGCAGTTATTTACCATATTTATAGCCACCGGTTTGTGAGAGAGTTGTTCTTTTGAAAAGCTCTGGCCGAGGCGGAACAGCGAATCTTCCATTAGTTAAGTGTTTGTGTTTGTATTTTTTATGTCAGTTTGATTCAGTGCTAACAAAGCATTTAAATTTGTGAGGTCAGTTTGGCTGTCAATAGATGTTTACTGCGTGTATTTACAGGTGTGCATGTGTGTGTGTGTGTGTGTGTGTGTGTGTATACACCCATATGCACATACACATTCAGCCATACACAGCAATACCCGCCGGTCCTTCTGGCTGATTTACAATGTATTGGAGTCCGTGTACCCAAGCACATAATACTTTTTAAAAATAAATCTCAATACAAAATAGAGTACATTTAAGGCCTATACAGAGCTATACAGTATGTTTAATTTGTTCCTCAGTAAATAACTATTATCAGGTGCTGCTTTCTCTGTCTACTTTATGATTTTAATTCTATGGGTCAAAAAATTTTTTGGTTGTCTTTGTGTCCAAAAATGACTCCACGACCCGACGAAAGATACAGCTATTGTTTTGGATGTTACGATATTTTATACACCAGTTAGCTTCAATCGAGCGATACAGTACTCTGTCATTTTGCTGGTAAGTATCACTCAGCTTTAGAGCACTGCATTATTGGCCGTGATCTACATCGTGACTAAATTTGTAACGCGATGGCTCAAAGAATGTTGGTCAGAAAAAAGACGATTGAATGAATGAAGCCTGGATACAGCCGCCTCCTGTGTGTTTTTTCCCCCAAACTGTATAAGGCAGCGCTGCGTCTCAGGCTATGGTTAGGGTTAGGGTTAGCTATTGCTCAAGATGAGGGTTAGGTAATGCTGCCTTACAGACAGATTTAAGTGTCAGAACATACTATAAGTGGATACTACAGTGCAATCCTCCAGGCCAGCTGGGATGAGATCAGGAAAATGTTCATGTTCAATTCAGCGGATGCTTGAGTTGTGCTGGAACTATTTGAGTGGTGGCGGTGAAAAACTGATCAAATAAATAATTCATGATCTGTTGTCTCTTATTACTGCCACTTGAATGGCGTAATTTATAGAACTGTTATATAAAAGCAATATCACATGAGAGGGTGAGCTGTTATACCTCATATCAGCACACCTGTGATTTGGTTGAAGGCAAGAGGCAGAGTATCATGCTGAAACAGTAACAGCCCTCCCTCTTGTGATATCGCTTTATTGTAGTAGCAGTGGGAACACGGCCATTCTCTATACTTAGAATGAATTTAAATTTTAGGAGTGTCACATATCTTTATAGTTATTATGCTATAAGTGAATGGGCCTTTATTATATTCATTTTCCTTAATTGACCAGAAATCTTGTTTAATCCTTGAATCAGTTATGAAACAGTAAAAATTACAGTGAAAACAACCAAAAAGAGACAATGTGTCTCACCAGGGACCGGACAAGAGCTCCTATATGACACTGTATACTCATATGCTCTGTAGGAATAGAATGAATGGAAAAGAAGATCATTAATTTTAAGGCAATTGTGATTCTCTTGGTGATTAAACTTTTTTTTCCAATTTTTTGTATGTTTTTTTCAGTTTTTGTAAGCACACTGTAGGTCTGCATGAGTAGAGTCAACCATCAGCATTGGTGGCAGTATTCATCATCAGTCATTTACAATTATTTTCAAAATCTAAATCCTAAATTTCACTGCTAACAGGCAGTGTGATTCTACCAATAATATTTTTGGTTACAATTTCACAAGATGTCATTTTAAAGTTTTTCCTAGATTTTATTAACCCAGGTCAGATCTTTTCAACTCCTGGCCTGATTCATAAAGGTTCACACACATTCACACAACCAGAACCATAAACTATTGGTCATTGATCAGTTCTATTGGAGAGGCTGGGGCTAAGTGCCTTACTCAGAAGTTGTTGAAAGAGATGGATCATTCTTGATTTACTTTGCGTGCTTAGATTCTCTCAGCACGATTTGAACAGGCAACCTTCCACTGAAGACCTTTTCAGTCTTTAGGGTGCCATTAAGTTGAGTATGAATCATTGTTCATCAGTTTTTGATACACAGTGAACATGTTGTTCCAAAATGAAATATCATTTTAGAGTATTTATGGGTACAGTCATGTGTATCATCAGCTAGCTGGTTCTTTCAGTGCACAGTTATGCCTGTGTATTAGACTGCTTTTATTACCGAGCTCATTCTGAATGATGCTGCAATCTGTGGGATCAGGACTAGAGGCTGAAATCAGTCAGCTACCTTGTGAAATAATAACTGCATTTTGCTTCAGCAACATTTACAGCCAGATAAAACACGTTTTCACAAAAGAGAAGCAGCAGCAGAATGAGCTCTGGTGTAAATGTCTGCCAACCGAAGTAAAGTTATTCTCCTTTCTGCCAAGATATTTAAACAGGGATCAACAAACAGTGGCCTAAATTTTTGAATTTGAAGATCTTGTTCATCTATACATGCTTTGCAAAGTGTTGTGACATTCAGATTGAGGGGAAAAAGAATATGAACAATGAGTGACCCATTTTTGGTCTTCTGGTCAGCGTATTATCTATGGGCTATGACACCAGCAAGACCCTCTTTATTGCAGGGGGTTAAACACACAATTAGCTGTAACAGACAAATTCTATAACAAAAGCATTTCATGCATCTGGAGAACATGTTTGGGGGCTGTAACAGAGTTCAGAGTCATATGGAAAATATGAGAGGACCAGCTTGGCACATAAGCATCATTTAATACACAGGAATCTGTAGCCAGCCATATGCGAGGTCTCTGATGGCCCCAGCACAACAATAGTTCAGCTGGTGCTCAGCTTCTTGAAGCTCTCAATTCATTAGACTTTTCAGCCCAATGGTGGTGCCTGCTGGTGCCAGTGGCACTGTCAAGAGAGAAGTAAATCATTAATTGGACGTATATAGAGTGGGGTTGCACTGGTCGGCCGGCCACAACAGCCTGTCAGCCTCTCTATCCACAGGGGGTTGAGTAGAAGATTGAAAACGTGTGCATAATTAAGACTAAACTTTCTGGTAAATATATTTATTTCTGTTGAGAAATGCAAATCCATTAATTAACTTACTCTGTGTACTCTGCAGGGCTGGAAAAGAAAGGGGAATGCCTGTACATGTACACCTGTACAATCTTATACAGTCCAATACAAACGTTCTGCCATAAAGTTTATTTTTATGATGCCTATATAGTTCAGGTTTTGTTTTTTTGTCACAGTAATAGAGGTGTTAATTCAATTATATGTTTTGTATTGAGCTCATAGTTAGTGGTGCTGTTGTACTGGACTGCATTTTATTGAGAGGTGTTTCAAATATTCTGTCCCGCCTCATGTATATGAATAGAGAGGACAAAAAATAGAAACACCTCTAAATATAATGCTCTCCAGTACAAGACCTCTGCAAACTACAACCTCAATAATAAACATACGATTAAATTTACACATTCCCAAACCTGTCAACAAAAACGGAAAATTATAAAATTTCTTAAAAGGTAGAATTTATGGCAGAGCTGCTGCACTGAACTGCATTAGATTGCACAGGTGGACCTGATAGAGTGACACTCCTCTCTGAGTCACACTCGCAGCTGTGGAGGGCACAAGGAGGAGGGTTTAAAAACACGGGTAAACACAGAGACGCACTTGTCATTCACCACCTGAAGCAGGAAGCAGTTCTTGCCATGGCTGCCAACAGACACGTATCTAGCTGAGCCGTTTTATTTTTATTTTTATTTTTTTCTAAAAAGACTCCCATGCTCTTAACTATACCTGCAAAAGTATAACAACCCCAAAATGATTGTCATTATGCCATAAGATATGTTTTAGTTGGTTTTAATTTGTGTGTAAAGTGTAACCGTTATTTGAACTTTGGGACAAAGTGATATTTAATCGCCACACATTCCCTGATTTTCCATGTCATTCCTCAGTTCTGCATGTGCACGTCTGTGTTGTGATATCAGAATCATGAATTGGCACTGATGTCCACACGTTCTCTGAGGGCTTTATAGTCTACCTGCACTCCCTGTTAACTGGTTTGCGACAGCATACTCATAGCAAACCCTTCATGTGGATGTTCAGGTGGAATAGGCAGGGAAAGGGTATAGTGGGTGGATTTAACCTCGTTCCCAGGCTTTTTCCTCCGT
>OMLB01049818.1:0-32500 GCA_900302555.1 Myripristis jacobus
CTCTCACCTGCTCCTCAGTGGGCACCTGTCCCGTGACCAGCAGCCAGAAGAGGCCTTCAGGCAGCGGCTCCTGACCTCCTGGAGCCTTGGGCAGCAGTTTCTGACACTCTGGAATGCTGTAGCCCCGGAAACGGATACCCTGTGCACCAATGGGAGATGAGACATGCATGGGTGTGGGTTTGGCAAACAAAATGCATAATCTGGCTCCAGTGAGCTTTTGTGTAAAATTGTTGGCTCAACAAGCACATCAAGGGAGTGCAGGCCCGATCACTGTAACCTCTGGTAGGATCGGTGAATGTGGCCGACTGAATTTCTCATTCATTATATGACAACACTGTAACTAGTACTGAAACCTGTTAGTATTCAACTTCAGTAAGAAAAACAAGTGATCAAGAAAATAGTTAAATGTCTACACTGCATGTACATTAGACCTCAACAGTTC
The DNA here is from genome assembly GCA_900302555.1 of Myripristis jacobus. Taxonomy (NCBI): domain Eukaryota; kingdom Metazoa; phylum Chordata; class Actinopteri; order Holocentriformes; family Holocentridae; genus Myripristis; species Myripristis jacobus. The sequence goes on from OMLB01049818.1 coordinate 443, forward strand.
ACTGAAATATTATCAAAGTCACTGTTTTTATGATAAAGGTAAAATGTCTGACAAAGAATTGTAAATATATTATGGTGCTACAGAAACCCCATGGCCTACAAATTGTATTTTGCAGATGTAAGAAAACATGTTTCTATGGCACAGACCCCATAAATCACACCTTCATCATCTCAGCTTTTTAACTGAACATGAAAATTATAAAGCGAAAAAAAAAAAAAGCTCTAGTTTTTCCAGATGTGATTACCATTAAAAACAATGACATTTTATTTTCAGGCCAAAATGGTACTTAGTTGATTACTAGGGAGGCTGAATACAGAGAATGGTCCTTTGTAATGCTTGACCTTTGGCATACACACCTCATCAGGATCCAGAACAGAAGTCTCATACACCAGACCCTTCATTCCCCTCATACCTCCATAGACCTGCACATGAAAACATACAAAACAAAAGCATATTCACATATTATTCACTAAGTCATCTGGCTTAATGACACAATGCATACAGCTGCTGCTTTGTATCTGGTTAGTATGGGCCATGTACAGTCTCACCACAGAATTAAATCAATTCTTTGTAGTTGAACAGCTGTCAGATTTGTAAATCACCTTTCAAACACAAGGCAATTCAAAGTGCTTTACATAAAATTTCAGAAGAAATAGAAACAAGATTGAAAAGACAGTTAAATAAATGAATTTTTAAAGAATGAATAATAAAATAAAACATAAAAAAGCTACAGTTACAGTACATAATTTAGTAAAAGGCAGTGGGAAACAGTAAAGTTTTAAGCTTGGATATAAAAGAGCTGAGAGCTGGAGCTGACCTCAGATCTGCTGGAAATTTATTCCAGACATGTGATGCCTAGAAACTTAAAGCTGCTTCACCATGTTTTGTTTTGACCCTTGGCACAGCAAGCAAACTCATCCCAGACATCCCGAGAGGTCTGGATGGTTTCTAACACAGTGGCAGATCAGAATGTACTTTGACCCTGAACCATTCGGCGCTTTATGAACCAGTAGCAATATTTGCTCCCTGGGATACAGGGAGCTGCGGCAGTGATCAGAGAAATGCAGTCATGTGCTCCACTTTCTTAGTTTTAGTGAGGACGCTGGCGGCAGCAGTCTGAATAAGCTGCAGTTGTCTGATTTTTTTTTTTTTTTTTTTTTAAAACAAAGACAACATTTTGCAAAGACAACATCACAGAAGTCAAGCCTACTAAAAACAAATGTGTGGACAAGTTTTTAAAAGTTCTGCTGAGACATAAAATCTTGCTAGATTTTTCAAATATAGCAAGAATGATTAAAAATGCTGGTACTGATTTTGTGATTGCCTTGTGGTTGTTAAAATTTAACAACCCTGTTAGTCTGTCTAATAATGGTCAACCAAGTCAAATGCAGCACTGAGATCCAGTAATACCAAAACTAAAATTTTACCACCATCTGTTTTTAAGCGAATATCATATACAACCTTAACAACAGCAGTCTCAGTGCTGTGGTGTGGTCGAAAACCAGACTGGAAAACATCAAAACAGTTGTTAAGCTCCATAAACGTACTGAGAAACAACCTTTACAATTATTTTACTGAAAATGGTAGGTATGATGTGCATGTGTTGTTGTTAATTACTGAATGTTTTTTTAAGCAGGGTTTAATAACTGCAGTTTTCAGGACTTTTGGGAAATGGCCTGAAAAAAGTGAGGTGTTGACTATTTGCAGTAGATCCACTGCCATGCAATTAAAAACATTTTTAAAAAAAAGCTTGTAGGCAGAATATCAAGGCAGCGGGAGGAAGATTTTCTGCCTGACTACATACTGCAGTGTTGTTAGCTTTTTGCAATTATTTTTACCTTAACATTTGTGGATACTGAGACAGTCAGTTCAAAGAAAACACAGGTGCTCTGATGCACTGTACTCCTCTAAGCAAGTTTCAGTTAAAAACATAACATCAATGCTGTGCTTGACAATTAAATTATTCATTAAAAGTGATATACCTGCCAAAGACCTGACATTAAATAAAGCTAGGTTTAATGTATTAAACACATGCTGTGGGGGTGACTGTGGCTGACAAGGAAAAGTTGTAAGACTTGCAAAGTTTGACGTTTCGACTGAAGAAGACTCTTTCTTTGTTTCTATTTCTTGCTAAACATCACTGGAGAGACATCAGAGCAGTAAGGAATGCTGCTGCCACAGGGGTGGTAATCATCAACACATCGCCTGTTCTCTTTGTTGTCATTGGTGCTGTTGGTGCAAACTGAGCATTCCCCTTGTGTATGGTTTTTAATCAGTGTTTTGGGTACAAACTGAGCTTTCAGCCATCAGTGAAGGTTGGGGTGGTGGTACATCTCATGGTGGGACTGTGGGTGATTCAGCTGGCAGAGACTGAGGGGGGTAATGTGCTGTGGTTTGGACCTCAAAGGTCTAGAGGCAACAGTGGGGCAGGGTGGACGAGCTGAAGGATGCTTGTCTGTGATCAGCAGTGGGGAGGCAGGGGAGAGGAGAAGGTGGAGAGAGAAGTGTTGAGGAGATGGGGAGAAGGACAGCAGGGAGGGTGGTGTGGGGGAGTAAGGAGACTATTTTCTAGTCTGTTTTGGTGATTTGAAAAAAAAAATCATGTACCTTCTTCTATTTATTTGTAAGACTGTTGAATACCAGTTTAAAAAAAAATAGACAAAGGAGTAGCCACAGCTCAATGCAGTCACTGATTCATGGTGAAAAATGTAATTCCCATGGCAACCAGAAGGATGATACGGGTGATGTGTATGATTGCCGTGGCTGTATGTATGGAGCTGTGACAGTCTGAGATGGAAAGCGTGAGGTATAGGTCTGAGTGACTCAGCTAAAATGTCTCCCCTGGGACGGAGCAGTGCAGCTTCTTGTGGCCATGACAGGAAAGATGGCTGAGGAGCTACACCTGACACAGTAAAAAAGGCTGGAGAGACCAAGACGGATTAGGAGGGTAAAATGACAGAAATAATCTACATCACTACTGATGGCCAACATATTTTTCGTGAATAAATCAGATTTTAGCAGACTTTCAAACTGCTCAGGGTCATTTGTTAACAACTCCAGCCTACTTAAGTATGGGCCTCTGACTCATCATGTCAAAAGCACTTTTACTCAGTTTAGCAACTTAAGTGACTCACCATATCAACAGTAATCTGTCCAATGTTGGTCTTGCCATACTGCTGTTTGAAGTTCTTGATCCTGGTCTGTTCTTTAGGGATTAGGTCTGACAGGACATCCTTGAGATTCTTTAAAGAATAAAAATCAGTTAAGGATCAAATGTAGCAATCAGTAATTAAATATAAAGATCAGCTCTAGTTCTAGATCAGTTCCTCTGTCTTAAAATACACACTCTTAACTCTAATCTGAACTGGGGTTAATTAAACAGCCTTTATATAAATGTTTAGCTCAACAGAAACTAATATTGGCTGCACAAAAGTCAGCATATGCTATTAGTGGGACATGCTGAGAGGGAAACAGTGTCTTTTCTAAATTCTCCACATACAGTATCATACCCTAGGAAAAACAGGAACCAGGAAACCACCTGGGAATAGACAGTACTCACTGTTGATGCGCTGGCATGTCTGGCAGCCACAAGGACATAGGTGGCATTCTGAGGAAACAAAGAGTACCAACAAGGTTTTAAGTGCTGGAGACACAAGGAGAAACCCTGAGAAAGAAACCGCTTGTACAAAAAAAAAAAAAAAAGAACTAGCACAGCTACACTTTTAGGCTACTACAGTGGACAATGGCACTCCACAAATTTGCATTCAGACAACCTTAAAGAGCCTCAAGAGTCATAACATCATTTTCTAAAAATAGCCACTGAGAAATGTGGTGCCAACAGTCTGTGGGAAACATTAACATCAGGACTATAGCAAGCTCTGCAAGTATTCACGGTTACAGGTTATCATTTTGACTTCCTATTGTTTAAAAATGAAATGACTCCAAAACCAGTATTTCCTGCACTTAGGATCATCTGTGGTGCACCGCCACAATATCAGCATGGCCACACACACACCCCTCCACCCCAACTACCACAGCCACAAATACTGTAAATGGACAACCTGTGGGAAACAATAATAAAGTACAGATTGTCAGTCGCCATGACAATTTTTTTGGATCATATGAAATGGAAACTTACTCCATTTGAGTCAGTATTACTCACAGGTGATGAGCAATACATGGGTGGGGTTAATGACAACAAGAAAGCAAAGGTCTGAACTGTGAAACCTTCCTTATATTACCAAGTGCCTCTTTTTTCATCCTCACAGCCCCGTCTTTTTCTGAGCATTTTAAGTGGTTTCAAATGTTCAAAACGGATGCTGGTCTATGTTGTTTCCAATGTTTCCGCAGCTGTGTTAGGGTTGGCTGGAGGTAGATATGCACTCCCAACACCACAGCCCAATGACACTCAATGGACTGAGATTAGGCTAGTTAGGCAGGCCATGAACAACCCCAAATTACCTCACGTCTCGAGACCACTCCTGGACATCCCTGCATTGAGGCATGGGGCATTAACCGTCCTAAAAATCCATTCAAATGGACAAACTGCTGTGATAAAGGCTTGCAACTGACTGCCAATGATGTTTAGATATTCTGAGGTATACAAATATTGCTTCACTCCTATCAAAAAGTTCAGTGTGCACCATGAAAAGACATCACACGGTCACGCCACCACTGCCAGTCTACAGTGTCAACAGACAGCATGACTGTTTTATGTGATTTTTCTTCACTCTATATTCCTGCCATTGGTGGGCAACAACCATAGTCAATAAATGTTGCTGTGCCTGTAACTGTTGAAATGTAGCCCATTTGCTGACCTGCACCAACTTTATCAGGCTCCTTTGGCCTATTATATTTAAAACTCGCACTTTAAATCACTGGCCTGCAACTGGTTAGATGGCTTTTGGGCATCGGATCATTGTTCAGACAGACAGGAAACTGTCAAGTCTAAGAAACAAAATAGTGCTATTTGCAGCATGGCTGGCAGACCAACCACCGCCTCTGAAATAACATCTGTCAAGGTTCAAAAAACATCGCCCAAGCCTTGTCCACCCATTTAGCTACAGTGGTTCAGATTTAATCAGGAAAACAAGGGGCTACTGCTTCCACCTGGGCTTGCATGGTCAGTCTATTTCAAGAAGAAAGCAGGTGTTTTCCAGTAAGTTTGACCCTTAGTGATGAGAGACAGAGCAAAATTTAAGATTTAATCAGTCACAGCAAAACAGTAAAAGCATGCACAGGAAACAGATTAGGATTTTTGTATTTGGATTAGGGGGTCTTTCCATAAATTATACAACATGGGTCAACATCTTTCCATCATGATAACATGCAACTCAACAGTGGCTGAAATACATAGTGATTTATAGACAGGACTTTGCAGTGATTTTATCTTGACTAATTTTGTTCCTTCAGTCCTTTCATTTCTATGGTTGGAAAGGAAGTATTCTGATTTCTACAGGGCATTTACTGCATTTTGAGGGCAAATTTTGATATAAAGAGGCTAAACCTAACTTCATTCTGTTAATCATATTTGAAAGGATTCCCTATGAACAAGTACAATGTATGTACCTCTAGATACCTAGGTTACATCAACACACCGAGTGTGTAAGCAATTCTTACAAATCTGTGTTTGTCTAGATGTAAGAGTCACTTCCACAAGACATTTCACATCCATAATGCCTAAAAAAAAAGATTGTTTTATCAGAGACCATTCCAAATTTAACAAAACATACTAGAAAGAAATTTAAGACAACAGTTTTAGAAACATTTTCTGAAAATATTATGGATATAAAATTGGGGTATTTCATTGTATTTTGGGGAAAAGGCTTTTTTAACCTATCAAAGTGAGAGCATTTTGTATAATGTTTCAATAATTTTACAGACATGGCCTCAAACATTTCTGGTGCTTTTATTTGCCAGTTTATAATGAAATAACTCCTACATTAACAAATTGCAATTCTGTATGACTGAGATAAATTTCAAAACAGTGGTGTCTTAAAGCAGGTGAGTGTCATTCAGCTTGATGTCGATCAAGGGTACAAGAGAACGCTGCACCTCAACCCCGAACAATTCACACTTGTGCTGGTAACCTAACTTAATTGAAACATCATTGCATAAAGACATATAGCAGAGGACTAATTTGTCCGTGATGATGGCATGAGCCTGAAACATTGGGCAGTTTTTTACATATAGAGGGGAAATAAAAAGGGAACAAAAGGAAAGAGTGTGTGTGGTCCTCTACTGTATGTCTTATATACAGTGCAGAGATGTGCTATGGAACCAAAAGTCCTTTGTTACACTGAGCAACAAAAAATGAAGCTTTAATTAAATACGCACATGGTCTTAAACCTTAAGACTCGTGGTTGAACTGGGACAAGACAAGAGAATGTAAGCGGGATTAAAAAGGCCATTGGCTTGCATAGATGAGGCTGGCCTAGGTTATGAAAGTGCTTGAATGGCAGCCAGTAATCTTGCTGCAAGCTGAGTGGGAGTAGTGAGCAGGCAACCCTGCTGTTGCTGGTCACTGAAACGGGACTCCCTTGTCAGCCTATTAAGATTGTCAATGGGAGAGGGAGGAGCCTCGGGGGCAGGGGGACATCTGGCTCTGCTCCAACTAGGTTCCACCAGGGTCCACAACTGGTGGGAGTGGACTATGTTCGACAGAAACAAAGGTGTGATCTCACCTCGCCATAGTTACAAATTGTCTACACAGCTGAGAGAGATTATGTAACAACACAGGGCATTAAATATAGAGCGACAGTTCACTCAAACTTCTAGCGTTCATGTGCCTGAGTGGAAGGGCAGGATTACTCCACTTCACAGGCAGATACAGGCCTGACCAGCAGCCTTGTTTAAACACACCTCGAGCACTGTGTGCTAAATAGGAAAAGCATACTGAACAGACAACATTGCTGAAACATTTAAGTACTAACCTCAGGTCTATGTTGTTTCTAGACCTGACAGCTTTAACCACTTTAAACATAATCTTACTGAAACAATAGCCTACACTAGGAAAACTATTACTGTGTTCAGCAGTTATTGACTTCACACTTCCAATCGAGTTTCCATTCTTTACTTTTGTTAAGTAGAGAGGTATTGCCATGGGAAGACAGAAAAATCCCAACATAGGTGAACATACCTTTCTTTTCTGAGGAGAAAATTATTTCAGGCAAAAAGAGAGCATGTGAGCAAGAACACTTGACACATGCATACATGAGTGACCTTTGGTCTATAGTTATGACAAACATGATTTTTGTTATGTTCAAAGACAAAGTATTTTAACAAAACTCTATTATGTAATAACAACAAAAAAAAATCACCTTGATAATAGAGCTTCCAAGTAAAAATAACAGCTGATCAGAGGCTGTAGATTAGTGTGACCATTAGCAAGCCCAGGTGTCTTCCCTGAGAGACTGAGAACAGATGGACATGAAGCCCACATGTCTATGCACGGTCAAAAAAAGGAAACGCTGGCTCACTAATTATTTGCCAGGGGGATTGAACATAATCAGTCATTCGGTTAAAAATTCCTCAGTAGTGGGTGACATAAGTTGATGTAAAGCTCAAAACGCGTCAGCTGTCTGGGCCGAGAGGTCAGTGGAGTAAGACAGTAGATTGTAGCATAGGGTCACCTGTAAAAGGCAACTTAATGTGTCATTCATTAGCACAACTCCTGAAGCATGAATTTACATGCTACTACAACGAGGGCCAGTCTGAGACAATCTAGACATGTTAACACAGTGCCTACGAAGAGGACTGATAATAGATGTCTGAAACCCGACACACGAGCTCTAAAATTTGCTTCTCGAGTGACGATTGTATTAAATGAAATAACCCTGTGATATATCTGGATCTCATCAAGTAGTGGGACGTTAAATATATGTCTGATAGCCTGACGTGAAGGTCAACGGCGGTGGAGAAGAAAGGCGTGCAAAAAAAAGTTGCTTATGGAGTCCAACGGCTGTTTCAATTACTGTTATCGATCTAAATCACAACAGCTGTTCGTCGCTGACAAAAAACAAACAAGACAGGCGAAAATGCTTACGTAAAATGAACCTTAACACCCTCAGAAACTAATGGAAGAAATTCATCCAGGCTCTGACAACGCCAGGCCACCAGAAAAAGCGAGGTTTCCAAAATGCTAACTAGCTAACATCAACGTTAGCTAATGGAGAACAAGCTGGCAAGCGAAACGGATAAGACGTTTTTATTATTAAGTTAACAAAATACAAAACGACCGGCAACTGTTTTAAACCCGTTCAACTTGTAGTTGCACTTTGCTACGCTTTTAGCTAATCATTGACATTTCAGAGTGTGCCTGGCAAGGCTAGCTGTACAGTGAGCTAGCAAGCTAATGTTATCTAGCTTGCCGCTAAGGCGTTAGCCAGCTAACACTAGCTTGTTCTGACTGTGAAAGTGATATCACAACCTCGCTTCTCCCTTACCTTTGAATTGAGGAGTTTGGGTGCTAGCCTGCTGATAGTGAGAAAGGACATGGTGTCTGTGTCAAAGTATTACTTCCACTTATTCTTAAACTAGGAAAGCCACTGCCAGTGCAGAGCGGAGCTGGTTGAAGGTGCCCCTCCAGAAAGCAGAAGGTTGAAGAGGGATTCGGGCCCGCACGTAGCGGCTTAGTTGATTGGATGACGGGCCGGAACGTAGCAATAGCGTAGAGGGATTTCATTGGCTTGAACACGGCCGGGGGGGTTGTTGATTGGACAGCCGGCCTCTCACTGCCTCTCCAACGACAGCTCAAGATTACAGCGTGTTCAAGACAAGACTAATGTCCCTTTATGACTGTCAAGGGTGAACCAGCAACTTTCCTCAGCCTGGGACTTGCCGGAACCCCTGTAGCTCATCTGCTTTGTATTTCCCTTCTCACTGCATGGAGGGCCATCAGTGAAGGGTGCGAGGTGTTTCAGGCTTAGTCTTGCTTTATTTTTACCGACAGTTTGGCTGTGCAATGGATGCCCACTTCTCCCAAATGCAGTGATTTTTTTTTTTGGATTATTATTATTATAGATCAGTGTCTCTAAAAGCCAAGTGGAGACCTCACCAGGGATGCACATTATTCCAGTTGAGAACTGGTTCCAAGTTGTCCGATCCATCGGAATTGTATGCCTCCAAGCTTATCTATTTCTTTTATCAATGCTGGCATGTTTCTCTGACAGCTGTGCATTGCAAAACAATGTCATCAGTCTCATGCATCTATGGTGCTGAGTCATATGCATGCCTTTTTTCTACTCTGTCCCTACACTGTGTTCAGACTCAGAAATATTTAAACAGATGAAAACCTGTGTAGGCTTTTTCCACACAGAAAACTGATCAGGAATCAATAAGGGAATCGATCAAGAATTGGACTGATAAGCAAAATTGATCATTGCATTGGTATCATTTAAATTAGTTCCCATCACTGGATCCCACTGAATACTGTAAAATATTGATTAAAAGCTGAGTCAGTCACATCAAAACAGTCAAGAAGCATCAGGCTATTTAACAAACCCATTTTAACCCTCAGTTGCTGACTGATGATATCAGCCTCTGACATTTTTTACCGTAAGTGTGGACTCAAGACTAGGGCAGTCTATTTTTCACTGGCTACTTTGTGTTGTAGTCCCTAGATAGCATATATTTATGGAAGTGTTGCCAAGTCACTGCTTGCGCCAATCAAGATGACAGTCTGGCGACCTCTTAAAAGGTCCTGGAACTCAGATTTGAAAATATCACCTCCTGAGTTGGGACTAAGTCAGGTTTCAGGAACTTAACCTGTGACCATGATGTCGTCAGAGGAAATGCTTTCAAAACCTGTGAAATAGCTTACATAGCACAGTTTGCCTCATAAGTTCTTGCAATCAAAAGAGCCATAAATGTCCACTGCTGTGTCATAAGGTTTCACAAAACTATTGAATTCAGAGTTGTGAGATAATTTACACTTCTGGTTAATGCAAAGTGGTGTTTTATTTATATGTACCTTGGCAGAACAGACAAGGCATTGCCAGCTACATCTTGCATATGGGGAAGGTAAACCGTGGACAGGCTGTATAGGGCTCAGTGTACTGGAGCCTCAGTTGCTCCTAACTGGAACTAGACTGAACCCTGCAGCCTTAACTGAACCATGCCAGCCATCATGTCTGTTCAACAGCAAGCAAAATATGTTTGCCAATGAAACTACTGCTTTTATGTCTCAAGGTAATTTATTTTTTCCCAGTTAGCCAAAGCTAACTCTATAAGAAAAATCCTTTTCTTTGGTAACTTGATATGACCAGATGCTAAAGGTTTAATACAATCAGTGTTGGCAATCAAAAAGTGCTATAAATGCATCCCTTTCAGACCAGCTTGGCAAAAGTGAACACCAGTGGCCCTGATCTTTATAACCATTCAGAGAAACATTTGCAGATAACGCTTGTTGGACATGCCATGGCTGTACATTTGCAGAGATCAAAGTCAGCTACCAAACGTTTGTGCGTGTGATAGGGTTTTTATAGTTCATTCAGCAAAAAGCTCTGTGCAAGTATCTATCACCTGTTCAGAATGCAGCCACCATGCTCAGTGAAGGCTGAAGGAACCAACAAATCATTTTTGCTGTAAAACAAGAATTTCATTCTTTATTGTCAAGGATTGTTGAAAAAAGGAATAACCAGCTGTCTAGACTCAAGGGCATTCGGTTTCAAAACAACTACATGCAGTTCACCAGTATAAAGCATGGTTTGACTGATAGCTTTCTCTGTGATAGCCAAGACCTTTGCCTCTGTGGAATGTAACATAATAGCTCAACAGTTTGTACAAAGAAAGAGATTCTGCAATGCACAAGAAAAACACTAAAATGCCCTGATGGATCAAAATGGAAACATATTTTACTACCAAACATATAGACAGACCTACATATATTGTTAATTATGTGGTGTTGCTTTAATTTGTCTGCTCTTACTTCACATCTATACTTGAATCTGAACCTAGTCTCAATTGCATAATCATTCTTTATCGTACTAATGCATGAAATGCTCATAAAACCAATGGGTAAAGTTCAGGCGAAGTGTTTGGCACATTTAAAATAATAAGTATGCTGAATTATCTTCATTTAGGCAGATTTTGCACATTTACCCCTGTTGGGCTAAGTCAAAGATGTAAAACAGAAGAATGCATTGTAAACTACTCCGTATCATGCAGCCTTTACGACATGCATGTTTTTGACTATTGTAAACTTTTGGTAGAATCAGTAGCCTACTAGTCCACATCATCTTGTGACTTCTGTAAACAAACAGGGCCTTAAACATGTAACAGCACAAAGAACTGAGTAGAAGAAGATATATCTATATATATACGTTTTTCAGAAGTTGTAGGCGGTGATCTCATGTGTTTGGTCCCCACTCCTGTGCTCTTGTGCCTAGTAGTCCAACCCAAGGTAATGCATAATTAGATGGTGCAGTCCTAAGAGTCTCTTTCCAGAAGAAGGGGAGCTCTCCGTTCAGTCATCCTCCTCCTCCTCCTCCTCTATGGGATCTAGGAAGAGGCTGTGCCTCAAGCAGGTTTGGAGGTAGTTCACCAGTGTCCGCTGGAAGTGCTGGATGCTGCGAGGCTCTCTGAGGATGTGGCCCTCGTCTGGGTATAGCTGCAGAGAGTAGTTGGCCTCCACCTTCACCAGTCGGTTCAGGAGCTCAGCGCTCTGCTGGAAGTGTACCCTGGCTTTGTGACCATGGCCAAACACACACACCAAACATTATGTTACAGATTAAACAATTAAACATAACAATCTACATTAAAGCTCTTAACAAAATTAAACAGTAGCTCACCATCTGCAGTTCCATGTAGAATAAGAAAATTCTCATCTTTCAGCTTGTTGACATCCTCCAGCAAAGAGGCAGTCTGAGAAGAAACATGGCAAAATTGTGCGTGGATATTGTATAACATGTCTACAACCAATATTAACTCTGTATCGAGTGATTAAACATATTCAGACCTGTGAGGTGGCCTTCACTGCTGTTTTTTCCATTTATGTTAAGAACAGTTAAAATTAGAAACTCACTGAGTAAGTATGCTCCTCCTTTGCTGGAAGTCCTAGATACCTCTCCGAGAACGCAGCACCTGAAAGCAGTGGAAAACTTTCTGTTGTAATATTTCCTGAAATGTTTGAATTGTTAATCAGAGTTATGGATTTGAACTCTGCAAACACACATTCAGTTTCTGTGGCCCTGTCATATGAACATTGAATAACAGCATCTCAACTCACTGTAAAGTCTGAAGTCAGTTATGGGTGCCACGGCAGCTGTGCACTGAAACAAGTTGTCAGTTGCAGCTAACATCTTGAGAGTTAAATAACCACCAAATGCCTATAGGAGGAGACATAAAGAGCATGTATAAAGCAAGCTATAGCTCTGCTAGGTGTAATCAATTGTGCCTATCAATTCAATAGAAGAGCTGTCAAACTAAAAAGTGATGTAACCTTGCCATAGAGGGCTATCCGACGATCATCAATGTAAGGCAACTGCATCAACCACCTGTGGAGACATTATAGAAGTCAACATGTTAACGCTGCTGATGCAATTCAAAAGTATGGCCTAATGACACTGCATGAGGTTACTAACTCTACAACTCCCAGATAATCTTTGACTCTAAGCGCGCCAAGTTTGCGTGGATCCATGGCGGAGGTCTTCTGTCCACGTCCGACGCCGCTCCTGCCATCCACCCAGGCCAAGGCCACGTCGTGTGTGCTGCAGAGGACCTGAGTCCAGTCCAGGGCAAATTCCTCTGTCACTGACTGACTACCAGGGACTCCATCTCTGTGTGACAAGAAGAGCAGGGTGAGCAAGCACAGCAACAGGTGTGAGGCTAAAGCGAGCAAGAAAAGGTCAAAAAGAAGTGACATTAAACCTGCTGTGAGGGATCCCTGTCCTGGTGAACCTGTCTGTAAGTTATGGCATGTATGTTATGACACATGGCCGCTGTGATGCAGAGAGACTTACACGATGATGAGAAGAGGGTGCAGGTTGGCCTCATATCCCTGAGGTAGCGATAGCTTGAGGTGCAGATCTAGTGAGAGCAAACAGGGGCAGGAAGAGGTCAACTGTCAGGAGGACTGCAGATAAACTCATTCACAGTCTCACAGTCTCTTCCTGAAACACTTCTGAGCACCGAACCTCAGAAAAACAAGCTGCCCGTTGGCTAATACACACTTATGCACACCCACAGTCTGAATGAATCCTCGGTGCTGTTCCCTAAGGGAGGGCATGGCTCAGCCTCATACTCCCAGGGAGACCTAATCACCAAACCAAAGCAATTATCGCACTGATACTGTACTATATTTGTCTCCTCCAGTCAGAGAGATGTACAGCCAGTGCTCCTTTGTCACTGCTGAGTGCTGAATTGCTTGGGAAAGGTATTGATTGTAATCTGGGAATGGTTTTGTGATTGTATTTCTGTCACCAACAGTCAAAATAAATGTTGATTTTTGTCCAATGAGCTGAATGGCTAGATAAATACAACGAGCATGGCAGCAAATAAAAACAGTCGATAATGGTTTCTGTGTTTGTACCATGGTTGTCTGCTGAGAGAGTCCTGAACAGAGTCTCAGGGAGCCTTTTGTCCTCCAGGGCTTCAGCCAGAGCACTGTTATCCTCCAGGACTATGTATCCTACAGGAGATAAAACACCGGTGTGTCAGCCGCTGCAGCACAGTGTCTCAGAACTGAAACCATTGATTGAAGTACGTGTAATGCAGAATGTCTTTCATCCTGAACATCAAGATAGATGTGGTTGCCTTGTGGGCAGCAGTAACCTGGTCTCTGAGGAAGCGGCTGCTCAGAGAGCCGAAGACAGGGGGCGGTGTTCGCGAGCAAACATGAAAGTCATGAAATAAATGAGCCTACACTGTCTGTGTGAGTGGCTCCCATTTTTGCTTGAGTACACTGCCCTCTACAGGCCGCCAGAGAATTTGTCTGATTGATTAAAGTGGCAGGGGGGCGGCTAGTGGGAGGTTATGTTTGGGTGATTACATCATTAGTCAGACAAGCAGATGTAACACTCACTGGAGGGGTCCTTTGTACTGTGAACTGTCACTTTAGGGATCCCAGGTCCTGGGGAATTGTTCAAAAGACAACATAATAAATCAAAGTGTCTGAGCAGCATGCAACTTTTATATTATTTGTATGTGTGTGTATAGGCGTGTGTGTGTGTGTGATGTTTACCGAGGCAGTAGAGAGTGAAATGTGTCTGATTGGGACTGAATTCAGTTTTAAAAAAGCTGCATCCGTCTAGGAGATTACAGGAGAGACATTGGCGCTGAAAAACTCCATCGAGGTCCACACTGAGTAAAAACAGAAGGGCAGAGTTATTGACAACACTTAAAATAATAGGACGGCATGAGGCTGTTTGAAACGCTTCAGGACATGGAAAATTGATTAAGGAAATGCAGCTGTGTCCTGAGACTAACTAACCAGACAGTTGACTTCTCAGAAACAAATGGAGTTCAATAAGGTTGAACATAAAAGCTGTTTTACAGATAACACTGGCAAGCTGTGACCCGGTCTGCAATTGCACCTCTCCACACCAGTGCTTAAACATTTTATTTAAGATTTACCACAGATCCAGTTTCAACCAGCCATCGTCACTCCTTTTTTAATATTATGCTATCTAGTGAACCCCAAAGCCATGTAATAAAAACAGATATAAAACCTAGGAGGTTGATGAGGGGAGAGATGAGTGTATTTGTCACAGGCGCAGGACAGAATCATAAGTCTAAGTGACTTGTGCTTCAGCAGCATAGAAACTTCTTGTCCACTGAATTGGTTTTCTCCTTTATAAATGCATTAATTGGACTTTCAGCCTAGAGCGTATTCGTGAAGACAGAAAGGCTTCATCTGGTGCACAGCGGCCCTTTACATCACGCCTGGCTTGTTTTTCACCTGTTTCATATCAGTAAGTCGGTGGATGTGCAGTCACTCGTCTGAATATTTTTGTGCAGCGACTGTTCAGTCATTCAGATGACATAACGGATGTTTTTTGGATTAAAGTCAGATTGAAAAAAGTGAGCAGTCATCAAAAATGGATCGAAAATCTGTTTTGGTATTGACAATAAAGCATATAAAAACATATATTACACATCCCATCCTATCTGTGTTTTACTTTGTATAGATTATATTTGTATTGCTCACCTCCTATGGAATGGAAATTGTATTTAATTTTATAAGATACAAAGATGTTTAACTGGGATGTGTGCCTACCTGTAAAGGTGTCTGCTTTGCCTGGATTCTTCTGTGCTCAGGAAATAGCTGAAAATCAGAGAAATGACGCAGAGAGACAAAGCCACTTATTTAATGTAATATAACTCCTGTAGGTTACCACTAAGCTTCTTTACTTCATTGAAAATCTTGTGTGACAAAGAGCAATCTATACATATTTACGTCACTTTTTTCACATTAATAGCATCATTATATCACATTTAACCGTCAGCGACACTGAATTAAAGCATATACGCAGTGAATTTACATTGAAATTCTCTTCTATATCCACATGAATATGAATAGAGGTAGAGCATTATGAGAGAGTGTTATTGCTTAGAGGCAAATAACAGCGCCAACACATGAGCTTTGGGACCGCAAACATCTGGCTAGATCTGCAACTGACTTCCCATGATGCTCTACCCTGCTCTACACAGTCATATCTCAGTCTGTCGGTGCATGAAGGACTTGCGCCCCAAGCAGGGTAAAGACCGAGCTGAGAGATGGTTCGCTCTGGCTAAGCCAAACTAATCCTATGTAGTTTTCAATGCCAGTGCATTGCCAGGAGCAAAGTCAGAGATGGAGCCATTTGCTTTGCCCTTTTCAGAGAGATCAATGAGTCCACATTAAAATGGCCTTTTTATGTCTTGTAAATGGACTATTTTAAATGTAGCGTTTAACCCCCTGACCTGATGAAGGAATTTGTTCTCTGAGCTGACACTTCTGGAATTCGCTCTAAGCTTACGAGAAGAGATGATCAATTTAATGATGGCCGTGACTGTGGTTTTCACCCTGTCACTTGTACAATCATTGCAAGAAGCAGTGAGCTGGTAAAGAGCTGAAGGGTGACTGTACACCGCTTCACACACTGTGGCTCTCACATACATCTTCCCAGCCTTCTCGTCTAGGGCGCAGAGCAAGGTGACGTCCCAGTTCCCTGATGTCAAGAAGCGAGGAGGGACAGAGGGGATGGCAGGCTGTGTTGCACAGAAGCAGAGAAACAGAGATGAAGCAGAATATAGAAACAGGCAGGCTTACATGGAATAGAAATAGAAACAGCAGTACAGCCAGTGTGTCAAAGAGATTGTAAAGGAAAGACGTCAAGTTAGATTTATAAAGCTAAACAAAAACGAGGCAGAGATGGATATGGAACAATCAGAATCAATACAAAGAGTCAAAAACAAATGTACTTATTAATGAAGAATTAACTGGGTTTTTTTGTTTGTTTGTTTTTTAGATACAGGGAAATAGAGACAGATGTCATATCTGTAGAGTTTATATTTCTAAAATTAAACAAACTTCTCAAAAGGTAAAGGAACAGAGGAATATGGGGCAATATGTTGTCATATAGTGGGGGAGAAAGGTGACATGTCAAATAAAAAAAGAAACAGAATAAATTTTATTATATAAAGGAGAGAAGAACAAACATGGACCGCTTGCTTTGCTGATGAGAGAGGAGGAGAGGAGGGTGAGCGAGGCAGACCTTAGGCACTGTGCTGCTGAGATGCATAATCACCACACACTGCTTTATGCGATCCAGTTGAAATGTTAACAAGCAATTTAGTCATGAACTATTCAAGGACGTGATAAGGGAGTAAAAATTAACAGCCCCTCAAAAAACTGACCTGGGCTGAGAGACTGGCAATGTGGTGAAACTCCCCACGAGCCCCCTGTTTTGCTGGCAGGATCATATAAAACACGGACCCGTCAGCTGTAAACAACGGCACCTCCTGTTGGCACAAAAGACATGGATCCTGTCAACAGGAATCCAGTATCCCACCTAAGCCTACTGGCAGTGGTAAAATAGCTGTAAATAGCCTTTTGCCTCATGAGCAACACCTACCTGCCTTTGGTTTTGCATTAGATCCATAGCCATTTTGTGTTTCTGGGGATTTAAAATCACACAAAATTGATACAGTAATATATTATTCACACCATTCGCACCATACATACCTGAGACTGTTATGAACAACATAAACTAAATAAAGCTCATTATGATTGTTAATTATTAAATGTAGCATTAATATTTAATCTGCAAAGGGTAAACCAAAGGAATTTGTGAGGATTACAGGGGGACCAAGACGAAAACACTGCAGCACTTCATTGAAAATTCTTCACATGCAGCAAATGACCTTAAATATTAATCCGGCCAGGAGAGATATGAGAGCTTAAGGAAATCAATCCTGACTCCCAACACTGTATAAAGGGAAGAAAAATTCTATTAGAGCTGTATATTGCAGCAGGGACCCATTGGATTACTGATGTGGAACAACTGATGACCGCTCACCTCTGAGCACGCCCCAGTGGTGGCCTCACACACACAGAGCACTGATTGGTTCTGGGCACGATTTAGCCAACGCACTGCAAGGCGCGTGCTACTGACCCAAGTCACCATGGAGATGTAGCTGTCTCTAAAGGGGTAACGCAGAAAAAAAAAAAAAACATGAGGAGAGGAGCAGAAAATGGAACAGAGGAGCAGGAAAACTATGCAGAATCCTCTGCATAGTTTTCCTGCTCCTGGAGGAACAAGTCAAACCCCTTGAACTTTCTCTTAAATTTCACTTTAAGTAGCTTCAAAGTTAAAATTTTTTTTCGATTATGTATGACAATGGCAGGTATAGATTCTGTATCTGCAGGTTACAATGCCTCACTGACGCTACATCAGAATTGAGTGAAATATTCAAGCCCAAGATGCGATTGTTTTATTCACATTTCCCTGCAATTCAGCAGGACATATCTGGTATATTTGGAAACATTGAGATCTCTGCTAGAGATACTAGAGATAAAGTCATGTGCAAAGCCTGCCTGTGCAGAATGCATTTGTAATCACATTCCCACCGATGGGAGCAGCAGTGATGAAGTGGTTTTAATCACACAGTCAGCATTTCTGACAGTTGACGTCTCACTTTTTGGTAGTTTATTCTGTTCGCAGATTCACAAAGAGAACTACCTGGCCCTGATGGAGTCAGGAGGGATCATCTCCAGAGTGTGAGCCGGCCCATACAGATTCACTACAAACAGACTGACAGAAGGAATACTTGATCCGGCCTGAGAAGACAAGCAAAAAAAAGGGGGATCAAATAATCTCACTGAATACATTTAAAGTTCAGGTTTCGGCAAATCTACTTTCAAACAGCTCTCACCTTGGGATAGGGAAAGAACGCATTGGAGGGGTAGAGGCCACCTAAGAAGTAAGGTATCTCCATCATAGGTGTGGCGGAGTTGTTGATGGTGAGGTACGCCAGCCGGGCTCCATCAGCGGACCACCAGTGGGCAGCATAGGTCAAAAGCACTTCCTCTGTTGAGAAATTAGATTAATTGATTAATACTGTTTTTTTTTATAACTGTCTCCATGAAATTGACTCTTTTTTTTTTTTTATCCATACCCAATGTTTCTGATAAAGCTGGAGGATCTTACCTTCATAGGTCCAGTCTGAGATCCCATTGACCACCTGCTGTTCGTGGCCTGTGTGAGTGAGACTCACGGCTTGGCTGGCCACACCTGGCTTGTAGTAGATATTTCCTTCAAACACATAGGCCTGGCACGACAGCAGCACAAAGAGATCGCACCAATCCGTTATCAAAGATGGTACAATTGCTAAGCTTCGTTGCTGGCTGCCGGAACCAAACATCGGATGCTGTCCAAGAATGAATGAATCATTGGCCAACACCGAGAGCCAATACATTTTTAGCTTGCCAGCTAATGTGCTGCAGATGAGCACGGACATAGCAGCAAAAGTAAATTACAGTATGAGAGCAAATAGATATATTATATCATCAGTGTAAAACAACCCCATTATATTGCCACGGTCGTGTCAACACTGCCAGTGCGAGTTCAGCTCAAAAACCACAAAGAAATGGCACCTTCAATGGTAGGACATTGAATAAAATGTCAAAAGACATTCCTATCCATGGATACACTGCAGTATTGCAGATTTACAATGTATTCCTCACACTGCCAGGCATAGCTGATCTGGAGGACATGCTTACGAGTGAGAGAATGAGAAAGTAAGCGAGTGCGTGCCAAGCTTACCAGCTGGTTCCCCTGAGGCCCCCAGGCTGCGTACTGTAGCACTTCCTTCTCCCTCTCCGGAGGGTTAAGCTCCACAAGATCCCTGGAACACACACAAAGACCCAGACATGAGCCCTCCATTAGGGATGACTGTCCCATTTAAAGCCACTAGTGGATGCAGAGAGAAGGACCTCTGAGGTCCATCCATGCCCTGGCCTTGAGCTTGGTTTGAGAGAGATTTTGTGAGGAAAAAGAGCAAGATGCAGAGAGGGACAATGAAACAGAAAATGGGTTTGGTTCATGCAAGGGTGCAACATTTCCTTTTCTTTATTTCTAGACACACTTTTATCTCCCTTAGGGCAGCTGAGGCATTCTCAGGCGCTCTGGTCAGTAGTGCAGGTCCTCTTGGCGCCCCTGAAGTCCCATTCACAGGCATTGATGTTCCTCAGAGATACAAACTCCAAATATCACCCACAGTTACCATAGAGCTTCTCACTGTTTGTTATGATGCTGGACATGAATCTCAGGCAGTGAATTCAAAAGTAGACTACAAACCTGGTCTGGATATGGTGTCTGGAAGGAACACTGATAAAAAAGTAATGCATGTCTGACAGAAACATGAGGTTCTGACTCAATGAGACACGGTTGAGGGAACTTGGTCAGTCCGCGGGCCTGCTTGCATTGGTAACGCTCATGCCCAGTGCAGCCCATGCATTAGCATTCAGGGTTCTACCTACCCATTAGCCACATTGTAGATAGCATAGGAGGCTGTGAAGGACTGAGAGAACACCTGAAAAAGGTAGAGGATATGATGCACACAGGTGTGCTGCACTTAGATGAGAACACACTCGTACACACATTTTAGCACATATACACACACGCTCACATACATACACACACAGAGAAAAACACAGCCATACCTGCACATGTATCCAGATATGTGCACACATACAAACACAACATGAAAGTTGGTTAACTCAGTCAACTGAAAATAAAACAAAAGTAAGGAAGAATAAAAGATGCTGAAGTCAATTTTACAATACAGCAATAAGCCACAACAGGCTGTGCTTCACATCATGCCTAAAACACTCTTAAATCTTGTAAAGTCACTGTGAAGAACCGCATTAAGTGGTTTATTGCTTTTAAAAAATGATGGTAAAAAACCAAAAAGAATTCAATCCATCTTAAAAATTCTTTTTACTGCTAATATAATAGTTATAAAACAGGCAGCACAGGTCTTGCCTAAACAAAGTGGTTTCTGTGAATATTTAAATCAACTGTTAAACTGTGTTTATTGGATATTTACAGCGTCTTTGAGTGTGAAACAGCCAATCACAGCTATCCATTTTCTAAAGGTCATTACAACTCGGCCAGCAATTTCATCCACGTTACATCACTCTTATGATCACATCTGATTAACAGAGGAATATAGATAGCAGGTCCCCTAAGACTGAGTAAAACAGACAAGTGAACATTACAGGCATAAAGTGAATACGGAGAGTAAGGGAACTAAGACGGACATTCTTATTAAATAGCATCATTACAGCTAATATCCTTCTTAGTGATAAAGATTGACTGTGGCTGGCAATTCTGTCGCAACCCTGACACAAGCATCAGCAGCTCAGTGAATAATTAAATTAACATGGTGAAGAGGACTAGGGACCAGAATCAATGAGCGTGTGTATTTGTATGCAGGTGTGAGTGTGTATGCGTGTGTTAAATACCATTGATCACCAACAGTACCTGATGAATTCTAGGTAATATATTGATTGCTACCAATCTTTTCTCCAGCAAAGAACTGGAAGCAGGCTATTTGCCCGTTGGCCTCTAACAGCTCTTCTGTGAAGCCAGTCCCTAAAGAAATTAAATGTCACATCTTCTATACAGCATACTTAGCAGTGAAATTGGATTTCTCTCTGTGCTGTTTGTCCCCAGCTAAAAAAAAATAAATAAAAATGCAGGGATGGGGAGAAGCAGGGGGAAAGCTGCAGGGATAAAGAAAGGAAATAAACAGTAAAGCTTTCTAAAAGAAATTGAAACCTGATTGCAGTGTGGTAGGTCTTACACAATGGGATGTTGCTCCTCAGCATGAGGGCAACAGGGCACACCGGGAAGCAGCTACCTCTCCGCTAATAGCACAATGATAACAGCAAGAACAGAGGAGGGGAGGAAGGAAAGATGAATTGGTAAAAGAAAGAGAGAGAAATGGAAACACTGAGGGAGGGCAGAGGCAGAGTTGACAGATTTTTTTTTTCCAAAAGAGCTCAAGGAGCGTGAGAGTTAGGTGGAGCGTTTCTTTCTATAAGGCCGAAGGGGGCAGCACTCTGTGTAATCAGCCGTTGATGATTTGTTAACAAACCCAAAGGTCCTGCTCATAATTTAACATTATGAAGCTTGTGGCAGAGACTGTACGTTATCATAGTGTGTGTGTGTGTGTGCGTGTGTGTAATAAACAGACAGGGTGACTGTGTGTGTGCAAGACAGGGAGAGTGAGAGTGAGAGCATCTGTCTTGGAGAGGCAGAGTGAATTCTAATGTGGCTGCCAGCGACATGCCATAAATCCTCCAGATCGTTCAGCTTGTCTCCCCCATTACTACTCGCCCCCTCCCAGTCCTCGCCGCCAATCGAGGGGAGTCACAGATTAAACACTCAGTTCATGTGGGATACAGTGACAATGGGAGCGCACAGAGATTACAACACCCGTTGCGTGAGGACAGATAACTATTGTATACTGCAAGACGCACAATACGGGGATAATAGCATCCTTCCCCAACCCATTGTTGCCGCCTCACAAGCATTTCTGAACAGTTCCACAATATGCTGCCTTTGATACCAGCACCCAATCATCGCCTGCGGCAGAGCGCAAACACAACTCCCTTGGCGTTTTATTTGTACCTAAACTGCACTGTCTTGGCAGGTCTCTTTGCCACTCTGCTCATCAATCCCCCCCAAACCGCCATCTCATCTAAACTACATCTCTTTTGCTCCTTAAAGTAAATGGATCCTCTCTCTCTCCTTCTTTCTCGCCTCCCTTCACTCTCTACTCTCAGACCAAAACATACACACATGCAAGAGCCTGTCTAATCCACACAGCCTTTGAGAAGAGACCAAACCTTTTTCCTGTAGGAAATCTGCTTTCACTTGTTCCTATGAGGCCCCATCCCTAACTCACTTCTAACTATACCCTCTTATCAAAATCCATTTATTTTCACCCAGGCACAAACCCTCGCCAAAGCCTCAAGAGCTAATATGAAATCCAGAGAAACCTTTTAAGTTTACCCACAGCCCACTCATCCATTTCTCTCCACTGCAGCTCTCTCCTTTCAGCATCTCTGTCATTCTTTTATACCCTTTCTGATTGATTTTGATTGGGCAGAGTATGTAAGGGCAAATGGTGCATATCACATTTTTCTCGCTCTCCGCTGCTAGTGGAGAGAGAGAAAATCTCTCCCTCTCCCTTTCTCTCTCCCTCCCTCCCTCTCTCTCTCTCTCTCTCTCTCTCTCTCTCTCAGCAGCACGCTGCTCCTCTTCCGAATAAGGGAGCTGGTGCTGGCTGCAAACTGCTTCAGTCAGCACAAAACCCCCAGAGATAGACAGAAAAAAAGTGAGTGAGAGAGAGGAGGAAGAGAGAAAGAGAGCAAAAGAGGGGGAGAGCAGAGGGGAATGTCCCCCACGCACGAAATCTCAAACCATACACGTACACGTGCTCACACACACATTACTAAATATACACATGAATCCAGGTGACAAGCCTGCTGTCTCTGACTCCTGGATCCTCTTGCTCACATTAAGCATGCAGATGGGGATAGACAATTCCTGCTGATACCATGGGAAGTATGCTAATGACAAGGCGTGAATCAACCAAAGCGACCTACAAGTAAGGCAAAGATCTAAACCCTCTCTCTGCTGGATGTTGATATCTGATAACCGATAGAACATATATTAACCGCTGAATAATTCAGCGGCCCGAGTGCAATGAGCGTGTTTGTGATGAATCCTTTAACACACAGCAACAAGCTCGTCCCTCCTGCACTTAGTTGCTCTGAGAAAATATGGTACCCAGTGATTAGAGCAAAAGCAGGTCTTTGAAAGAAACCCAGAGAGACAAAAATGAAACAGAGACAGTGAAAGTAAGAGAGAGAAAGGGGCGGGGGATGGGGACGCAGTATATTCTAACAAAAACAGCAAATTCTGTGTTGGGCTTTTTAATAAAAATATGTATTAAAAAAAAATGCTGAGAGCTTTTTTCTCATAATTCTGTTTCGTTCCCTTCACCATTACTTGCACATTACACAACTTTCTTGCCCTTTGAGGGAACGAGCCAACTATTTATTAAGAATTCAAGTATTTACACTGAGGACTGGTGGGCGGGAGAAAAGAGGTTATATGCTGCTAAAATAAATAAATGAAATACCAGTCGTTTTTGTGTGTGTGTGTGTGTGTGTGTGTGTTGGGGGGGGTCTACATCATTGAGGTGAGTAGATGCTCGTCTCAAACCACCTGCAACTGTGAAATTTGCTCCCATGAGCCTCTCATTAAAATTCCCCACCAAACTAGCAGGGCGATTTCATTACCGCAGCTCCAACTTCACCCACTCCATCTCCCTGATCTCTGCACATCAAACTGATCACTCACCCTAAGCTTTCCTTTCCTTTCTAAACCCCCTCACACCTTCCGCCATCAGCCACTTTAAATATTCAGCTCCACATATGTTATCCCAGTCACTTGGCTGGCTGTGTAATGGAGCTACGGACTGCTGCAGTAGCAGAATCGCCCTCCTCCTCCTCCTCCTACCTCTACTCCTTCTTCCCTTCTGTTGTTTCTTTGGGGTCCCCCTCCCCTCTCTCCCTCATACTAACTCTGCACGATGTGATTAGAATGCATGTCGCCGTTGTTTCACTGCCTCCAGTGGCCTGCCAGACATGTAGAAGGGTGTACACAGGACAGACTGTCTTTTATATTAGGGGATGAATTATGGTCCTGCCTGCTCTCTGAAGGCAGAAAAAAACCTTGATAGACTTTTCTGGCACACTTCACTATCAACTTCCAGTTTACATTATTAAATGCTGTGGCAATAACTATTTCCTGACCATGCGTTTTAGACAAAACTTACCGGACGAATGTTATACGCCAACAGGACAAACCTCTTGTCTGCAGACACGTGGAATTTAGTGGTGGTCAGGTCCTATAATCAAAAGACAGCATATCATCTGCATTTGGTTCTTTGAGTCTTAACCTTGAAGTGTGACATGCTCTTTGGTGCAAAATGGGTCAATGAATTGTTGATATCTAGGGAAGCTCTATTTGCTTTGGGGCTGAAAAATTAATCAAAATACTATGGAAATTCCAATGTGGCCAAGTGCAATATGCGAATCGCTGGAGCTGCAATGATTTGAAAAAGGTAAAATGTGTGACAAAGCACCAGCATAAATGAAGTACACCTAATGTGATGCTGCAGAGATGCCCTGACCTAAAAATCACTCCAAATGCAAGAAAGCATGCATGATAGGTACACTCCCCAGCAAAAATCAGAATTGATTTTTTTTTCGATTTTGCAATGAAAACGGAAATTATGATGCAAAAATGATCACTCCCTCTACAATCGTGAATCACAATTAAAATAATGATTTGTTTTTTCACGGGATTAAAAACAGAATCGGAGATGATACACCAAATCACAACGCAGCTGAAAGAGAAGCGTCTCCTTTTCAACCTGACAACACAACCCTGCTTAAGCTCCTCGGCAATGACCCATATAAGTCTGTCAGTGTCGCGCAGAGGCGGCGTTCAGAACGATGCCCTTGCTTGGAAAATCTCTTTGAAGCCACATGTTGAGGGCTCCAACAGAGCAGTCAGACTGGGGAAAAAGCAGCTTATTTTGTCACTCTGCCACTGCATATACCAGTCTCTATTTGTCTCAACGGTGGGAAGTGTAACAGTGGGCTCTATATCCTTTCTCTCTCCATCTGGAAGCACCTCCCTATTGACCGGTCCATTTGTCCAGCTGTCTGTATATATGAGTCAATCAATACTGAGATCTGTCCTCTCCCCTTACAGGCCTCATGGCTGTAACTCACCAGGGAGCTGTTGTCCAGCAGGGTAGCTGTGAGGTTGCTGTTGAGGCTGTATGACAGGACATGTCCCTCTCTGGTGCGGAGAGCCACTTCGTTTTCTGACAGGGACAAGACGGTTCAGGGGAGAGGGTCCCACGTTATTAGGGTTATGACATAAATCTGCAGAGGCAATGATGCTGCAGTGCTTCAGCTGAGATAATTAAAGAGATGCTTAAAACGGACACAGGCACTGTCAAGCATTTAATCTATAAGTCAGAGAAGGGATATGGATCCTTACCATTCAGCCATGCCACACAGGGGTCATGAACTTTGAACTCCTCACTCTCCAGATCCTCCATGGTGAGACGGGAGCGAAGTAACAAGTGAGATTCATCTTCAAAAGGAGAGACAGAAGTTTCAGTGCTTAAGAACAGTAGTTCATTAGCAATTCATCTACAGAAGCATAGAGAATGTAGTGTTCTCTGTTATTGCCCTAATTCTTGTTTTTTAAGGCATATTCTGAATGTTATTTTTGATGTTTGTAAAAGAACTGCGCTTAAACCCACATAATTTTCTGATTAATTGGAATATTTGAACGATCTGATATAAATTTTTAAAATCCCAAGATTAACCTTTTAATTTATGCTTTTTTTTCTGGGGATGTATGAAGACTTTTGCTAAATGTTGTTCTTAGCACACCCCCTGCCCTGCAGATGTCCTGCTGGCCTATGAAAACCCAGTTGACCAAATTATGCTTTGAACAAGTGAGTGAACAGTGGTGGCGGTTCCCCTCTGTGCCATCAACCATAAAGGCAGATGTCTAGCTGCATTTTTAATTTGAAAACCATGTGGGTGAAAAACAGTCGGAAAATTATATTTAAGCTTTATGTATATTATATCCTCTGCGCCCCCATATACTGTCAGCGGTGAAACTTGTAAAAAACTGAAAAAAAGCCTCATCGATATGGAAGTGAATCAAAATTGGTATCTAACTGAAAAAAAAAACAGAATAAAATTGAGTAGTCAGTGCCAACACCCAGCTGTAGTCTGTAAAGTTTGTCAGTGCTGTAAGTGTTTGCTTGCCTGCATTAGCTTTCCTTTAATCCCCACACTCCACTACTCTTCCTTGCCTTGATTTACACCCCCTTCCTCCCTTTTTCATTGCTGTCTCTTTTTTTCCTTCCATTCTGTCTTTTGTCTTACCCAGTCCAGTCGCCAGGAAAAATAGTTGACATTTTGTGTTTCTGCAAACCAAGGTACATTGAAATGTCACACTTTCAAGCTTCATGACGTGGTATACAGCGAGTGAGATACACCACACTCGGAGGTAGGCTGGGTGGTGGATGGCACAATCACCGGGCCTTTGCTTTTGACGTGAAAGGTCAAGCTTAAACCATGCTCATTTTGTAACCTCAAGTTTGTAACCTTAACCATGACCTTTACCTACCCTTGACCATGACGATAAACCTTTTCCTACGCTTAACCAAGTAGTTTTGGTGGCTAATGAAAGGGGCTAAAGTAGCTGACATTACATTGACACAGACACCACCACGCAAGTCTAAATGTCAATACACAATGTATTTTTGTTTCAGAGATGCTGATTTTTCAACGTATTTGTTGGTTTGCAGAAACGTAAAACATGAGCATTTTATTCTGCCGACTGGGTTGTCTTACCAGGTGTGAGGATGATGATGGAGAGAATGACCAGAGACATAACGGCCAGGATCACCACCATGGCGATTCCTATGCCCTTCCAGTTCCGTGGGGGACCACCTGAACCACCCAGGTCCTGCCAGACAAAACCACACACACAAACACGTACACACACGTACACACACACACACACAGAGGGAATGATGAGTGAGATTACAGCTGGGGGAGAGGACATTAGTGCTGCTTCATTTCCACGGCCTTAAGGAATTTTCTCTCCGACAGGCATATCAGTACAGTGAGCCTCAGGGGGGATTGGGACCAGTTTTCACCGTCACACGAATCTGACTGAATTATGCTCATTGTCCTACTGTTGAATTAAAAAAAACTTTGAAAATGACAAATTAGACTTTAATTGCAGGCAACGATTTTTGGTCATACTGTAATTTCTCTGCACAGTCGCCTCATTTCACTTGTTTCATTACTAATAGGCTGTGCAGTTACGCTCAGAAGGTGGGGGATGAGCGAAATTAACATGAAATGTGTGGTATCCCAAAAGAAAAAGCCATCATTGAATTTCTCTGCAGAGGGGTGCTTTGGTGGATCAAGGCGTCCTTAACTAATCTGGATGAAACTGTTAATGAGGCAATAAAAACAAGCATAAGCACGGGACAATATGAACATACAACGACTTATAGAAAGAGAAGCCCCAGTTACCAGGGAGAGCAAAGTTTCAACTTAAGGCTCAATTCCTGGTGCCTCCCCCCTCACGCAATCAGGGAGAACTGATGGGATGAGATTGCGACAACATCAGTCACAATTAAACACAATTGTGTCTCATTCCCAGGCTGCGCTCCACTCCCTCATAATGAGCGGCTGGCATTGCCGAAGCCACATGCCCACTGGAGTGTGAGAGTTCAGTCAAAGAGCAAGCCATAAAGCCCAGCCTTCATTATGGCCGCCCACCCCTTGGCTTTAACCCTCAAAGCCTTGCCTGTCCCCCTCACCTTCCTCCAAGCTGCGGAGGCGGAAGGAGAGCAGGGAAGGAGGGCATGTGTGCGGCTGATTGGTCAACAGATCATCCCTCCTCTGTGCCACCAGCTGTCCCTGAAACTGTACTATCGGCCACAGTTACCCCCATACACACACACATACTCATGTAGTGTCCTTGACTCGGTGATTTAAAGCCCCTAGCATTGGGTGTCTGTATTAAACAGTACTGAAACCATGACCACAGTCTCAGGGCAGTCAAAATGTCAGAAAACTCAATTCAGAGAGAGAAAGTGGATTCTGTTGCAACTGAAAATCTGAGGGCATGACACCTCAACCAGAAATATCAGGATAAAAGCATTTTCTCACCTGATTTTATGGCGACATGTACTGATTATTTTCTTCCAAGATAATCCTCGGTACACTTTTATTTTTAACAATCTGAGACTTAATTTGAGAAAATCCTCTCGTGTTATTCGAAGGTGGGTGGGTTTACTTTCAACCCAGGATGTGTAAGAGACAGTCAAGAGCTGTGCTACATCTTGACTAGTTGCCAACCCAGGCCTCCTGCCAAGGTCTCATCTTTAATAGATCTCCTTGGCTGCGGTATCATAACACGTTCAAATTAAAAACCACTACCAGTTGCACCAGCAGGGACATGTTTTAAGTGTTGTTTCAACTCCCAATGCAGGCCAGAGCTGGCCAGGTGATTGATGTGCCATGCTCTCTCTGCACTGTCCTCTATAACGCTCAGTTTCATCTCATTCTTTGGCCGCACAGTCTCTCCGCTACAGTGAACCACCATCTTCCATAAGAAACTCTATGGAGGCTCGGGGAGTGCTTGCAAGTTGTGCAATCAATATATCGTAATACATATACTACGGAAAATATTTTGTATCTCCTGCAGTCTCAGTGAGATTGAACTGGGATGACCATTTCTCTTTGGAAGCAAAACTGCTGCTAGTGGAACTGTGGCGTTTCTGTACATTGGTTCTACATGATTAAATGTTTGAACGTGAATGATAAACACCAATTAAAACCAATCAATTTGCGATATGCTGTTTAGAATTGCAGTCATCTAAGAATTACAATCCTTGTATCAGACTGAAATATCTGGTGAAATTCTCAGACGCCATGGAGCCCATATCAAGAAGGGACAAAAATAAAAATGAAATTCCCGTACTGGGCTGATTCCACCATATAAAGTGTTTTCATTTGCATGTCCTCCTTCTAATTACTGCATTCAACATGAGAGCTGAAACATCCCTCCTAATGGAATGCACAGCGCCCATCGTTCCCCTGTGCCCAGACATTAGAATACATTTCCAATTAAGGGTTGCATCGTTGCAAGATAGACGGGGAGAATCCGCATTGGGTGAATAAGGGGTTTTGTCACACTTGCAAATGAGGCACAGATACGAGGAGAAGAATCCCCAGTGTGAATACAGGGGAAGCTACCACCACCGGCTGGCTGCTGGTCACGTTGCATGTGGGGATGGATGTAACACAGCACAAACTGCTGGCACAGGTGAACAGATGAAGAATTGTGCAGGGTGACAGGCCGGTCTTGTCTCAGTCAGCAACCTGATGGACAAGCGAATATATCTCATAGCATGCTTTCTGCTGAGCCAGATCAAAACTGAATCACACATAGATCCTCCTCAGTGAGCCATCTATCCTCTCCAGCCAGCTTGATCCCTCAGCTGAAGAGGAAGCCTCGATGAGGTGTCAATCAAACACAAAAGGATGTAAGGATGCAAATCAAAGCACTTTATGTTTGCCAAAATCCCTTGAGAAGGTTTTTGGCAAACCATGCTGAATTGCATTAGAGGAAAAAAATAAATCCTGCTACCTTTGCCAGTAGAGCTCAGGGAATTTCACTCAGCCAAATGAATCAATAAGGTGTGCAGTTGAACAAGGTCCATAGGGAAACAATTAATAGTAGGAATGCAGCCTGCAAAGGGGACTTTTAGATAGACAGACCACTGGAGAGCACTGTTTCTTTCAAAAAAAGTGACACCTCATTGTGGAAAGCCGAGGCCTGTTCTGACCTTTTCACCAATGCAACTTGCAAACCCATATTTGTCTGACTGGGACTCCTTTTCAAAATTCAACCCAAACAGACTTTCAGCTAACTGGATCATTTTTCTCCAAGCAAAGCACACAAAATCAAATGCCTCTAACTGTATTGATTGAGCTTGCACACTATAAAGGAAGCAACAGCAAACACAATTACTCAATCCACGCACTATGCACCACAACTAGGTTGTGGAGAATCCAAGCGGTGCTAAGAATTCATAAATTAGGCTCAGGAGACCTCCTTAACTCCATCTTCCCTGTCTTTGAGGCGAGGAGAATCCAAAAATAAATCACTCGCAGAGGAATCGGAGAAACAATGCAGGCGCACTGTTCAGGGATATTCATTCTTGATTTGCATACACCTTTAAACCTTCCTTCAACATTAGGAAATTATATTTACTACACTTGACACCGGCGGAGGTAGCAGCAAAAATAACCATCAACAGGAGAGGAGGGAGATCCATTGGCAGGTACATATAGTCCTCAATATATCGTAAGTCCCTTATTTTAATGATTCATTGTAATTACTCACAGGGGAGAGCTGCAGATTAGCAAGTAACCCACGTATGTATTGCCTTGTCAATACCTCTCTGTGTCACATTTAAAATGGAGGTTATTGTTAAAGCAGGCTGCAACTTCAGCTTGGTTTGATTAGATAGGAACCAACCTGCTGAGGTAAATGAGAGCTACAAGAGTTTGATATCGATTTATATCAATCGACTTATATCAGCTGTGCTCCTACTCACTGTGACACCGTATCTCTCCTTTTCTGGCGTTTATGATCTTAAAAAAAAAAAAGGAAGCAGATGGTGAGGACACCATACAGGACCAAGTGGGCAGATTTTTTTGCCCTCGAGGCTAACACCAGACACTGCAGCACAAGCCTTATTGAAATGAAAGACCCAACACTATAGCCTCCTCTGCTGCAAGGCTGCCCCACTGCCTTATTCTTTTCATGCTTCCCATCATGCATTAAAAAATTACTGTACAAAGGGGTCCTTATAAGGGAGCTTTCCCTCAGTAAATCCAGCTTCTCACAGTGGCTGAGTTTCTGCCCTGGGAAACAAGCAGTGCCAGTGAAACGCATGTGGCAGACCTTTGGGCAACATGACACAGTTACACAAAAAAAAATGAGAAGAGCTCGACATGTTACAGCGTGCCTAGAATCTACACAAACAACTGCTGGCACAACAGCGTGCTCTAACAAATTATACCACACATTACACAAATTCATAATATCAGTGTTAAAGCTGAAATTGAAGAAAAATTGCCTTCGAAAGAACTAATTAAATCAAATTTTATCTTTAATATGAGAGCAAATGAACCACAACAGCAATATTAACTTACCCTGGCATGAAATTGTTAAATTGCTTTGTTGATTGTATTGGGCCAATGCAACAATTAGAGCCACAATAAATTGTTTTGGCTTCATAATGCGCTTTGTTCTGATTGTATCACGGTGTGTCTAATGTTATACTGTTACACCCCTCAGGCAAAGAAATGACTGGCAAACAGCAAACTATGATTTGCCTTAATCAAATGCTTCTAATCACTAATGGAAAAAAGGCAACGATTAGCAACACAACTGAGTAACATTAAAAAGCCCTCACTGAAAATATGCATGTGGTATACTTCTCTCAGGGAGACGATACGGCTGCAGGACGATAGGAGAGCATCAAGACAAGATTTCATCCCATCAGTGTATCAGTGAAAGAACTAAAAATTAACTATTTGAGATATAACTATACACAAATTATATCAAATATTACATTTCAACAGATATCAATTGAACACTGTTTTACAATCAGTCTAAAAACACTTGTTTCCACCTGGGCAGCTCTGAACTAAATGACTTCACTACTGAAACTCTGTCCTCAGGAAGGTGACAGCTTGATAAATTCTGCTAATTAGACAGTTTGGCGAGATTTTATATTGTTGCTGTGCCCTGAAAATAGAGATCATAGCAGCCACAATAAACAATCTCTGACTAAAGCTTGACCCTTCAGCATGAGAAAGTTCCATTTAGTGTGAAGGTAACAAGGCTGAAATATTAGTCATGCATC
>OMLB01049844.1:1927-23539 GCA_900302555.1 Myripristis jacobus
GGCTGGCACCAGGGGCAGCAGAGACGCGAGCATCACGCCCCGCCGCTCACCTGAGGGTGACAGTGAGGACCTTGGGTGGGCGTTGGACCAGTTCACCCAGTTCACCCAGCTGCCTCTGTCTGCTGGTGGACACAGCCGCCCAGTCCAGCATGGAGAGCTTCAGGACAGACGCCGGGAGGTTGAGAGGCCCCCCGCTCTGCTCAGGCCGCACCCTGGATCTGCACCAAAACACTCAAGACTTTGTGATCACACTCCACAAAAGTATGCATGATTGTAAATTTGTGCATCGTTTATTTTATATAATTTTTATACAAACTACCTATCACACATCCTTGGACCTGCCAGGAGAAATTTCCCGTTGTATGAATGGATATTTCAGCTGATAAAGCTTAGTGAGGTAGCATAAAGTAGTTCCAGAAGGGGCCAATTAACACAAGCAAATGTCATGGAAATGTATCAGCTACTTTCACCAGTTAAACAACCATTATTCAGAGAATCACACAGTTTCTTACAACTTAGATAAAATAATAAGCATGGCTGATTATGATTTGTGGGATTTAGCAAAGGCCTGTGGAGGGAAAAAAAATACTTTTCCACTCAAACTAGATCTATCTGGGTTCATTTCTTGTGCCTTACTTGGCGATGTGTCTTCTGAGAGGACGGTGAGCTGCAAGACAACACCAGCGATAAATTTCATTATTGTTGCACATCACAGCGCTATGCACTGATTTATCCTCACATCATCCAAACAGCTGCTCATCTTTGTGCCAGTGATGAATTTTTCGCATTGTTTGATGAGTGGATTGTTTGCAGAACACAGAGATGAAACTGACCTGTGATTATCGGGCTGCCATCAGAGGTGTCATCCTCTCTCCTGGAGGCCGAGGTGATTCGTGTGCCGAAGGCCACCGACTGCAGGACGTGGTGCCGCTCCGCTCTGTACGCCTGGAAGCACCGGCTCCTCTCCTCTGGCCTCACCTCTGACAGCAGACAGGGATCACAGCGCTGGAAACACTGGACATGCAATATGTAACATCTTACAGCAACAAAAAATGACCCTAATACTGTACCCTGCAGGTGCTGATCAAGTTTGTGATCAGTACTGATGATGATTCAATGGTTAATTACTTTGCAGTGCAGAGATTTGTGGCTTTCAAAATTCAAAAAGCTGCACCTCTTCTGTCTAACACCTGGACTGCAGGTAAGCAGTGGATCACGTGCTGGCGATACCCAGGCTCATGGCTCAGGGGATTCAGGAAGAAAGCTGCAAAGGAGTTTTCAATCAGGAATCACTACAGTAATGGCTGTCTCGATGTCCTATAACTGTGATACCCATGCATTGTGATGTTTTGTCACTATTGCAGACAAAAGTGTTTCTGTGAGCCACACTGATGTCCCTCACTGGCTGTGTGGAGCTGCTGCATCCTCCTCAGCTCGTGCATGGTGGCGTCCAGCTCCCTGATCTGGTTGTTGTGGAGAAGCAGGACTCGAAGGCAGGTCAGGTGACTCAGAGCTCCTGTGTGAGAGACCAGGGACAGAGACCTCGTGGCTTGTTTGATTTGTCCAGACAGAGCATTTGCAAAGCTTTGTTTCATCACTCGCCTCGCCTTGAGATAGAAATGAGAGCATTTTGCGGGTTAAAGAGGCATAAATTAATCTAGGAACGTGTGAGCGGCAGGAATTACAACAACGGTGACAAAACGAATCACCTTCTAAAGTTGTCTGTCGGCTGTTTGACACAAAAATCACAGTAAAGACAATTAATTTAGCCAACTGGAGCAGAGACCCAACAGAAACATCTGGTGAAGAGGCAATATATAACCATACAAAATACTGTTGTAGTAATATTGATCCCCTTTTTGCTTATTTACACTTGAGAATAAGGCATTTTAGCCCGGAATGTGTTGATGAAATATCACTTTTTGCATCACTGTCCAAAAAAAAAAACTCTGATGTATTGTTCCTTTAAGGACTTTGCTCAAGGATACCTTGACAAATAAGAAGAGGAGGAATGTTAGTCATTTATTTTAATAGCTATTTTTTTTTCTCAGTCTGTCCAAGAAATCAAACCAGTAATCTTCCAGTCACAAGCCTATTATTATTACCATTAGCTGTCTGCCACCCCCACATATACAAAAGCAGAAATCATTTGCATTAAATCTTCACAGGAACATGAACACTCATAAATCATAAAAAAAAAAAAAATCACCTGAGATAGACTTGATGTGGTTATTATGAAGGTAAAGCTCAGTCATGCAGCAGTTGAGGGAACGACAGCTGAGCTCCTTGATCTGGAAAAATCACAATAATTAAAAAAAAACAACAACAAAACAATATTTGTCCTCTACACAGACTGAGCTTTGACAAAATCCTGAATTAAGTAAGGCGTTCCCGTATGTCACCTTGTTGTTATTCAGCCACAGATGCCTCAGACAGTGAAATGTTGACAGGTCGGGAACACTGCTGAGTCTTCTGTTTGGTAAAGTAGCAAATGCTGTAATTACTGTCTAAACACGTTATCATTTACAGAACTGGTTTTAGCAATATTAAATCCTCTTTGCCCGTACTTTTCCAGCAGCTCTTGTGGTAAACAAATTATAATTTTTTTTACCAAAGCATTTGTTGTGAGGTTTGCCTTACTTTCTGGCAAGGTTAAGCTGGCAAACATCAATGTCTCTTTTTATTCCAGACTTCTTGAGCTCATCCTGAATGTCCTGTAAAGATATTTAGTTTAACAGAAGAGAAACAAAAATCCATATAATCTCCACATAAATCAAATTTAAGTGATGTGGCTTTGCTGACCCAATAGATTTAGTATCTAAATCTTTGTAATTTTTCTCAGTGAAAGCAAACTTGGCTACCTTCCACACCTCCATTGTCTGCCACCTTTGGATTTCCACACCAGACACACCTGTTGCCAGGAAACACCTGCTTTACTTTGTATCACAACAAACAGAAACCTGTAATGAACATGTAATGCTTCCTATTTGCTTATAGCTTTAATAGTTCCTTTTCTTTTCTTTTCCGTATTTTTTTGTTTCCAGTGGTTAGATTTTTTAGCCATTTTAAACACTTTTTAAAATGATTGTCGCTGCATTACTAGTCTGATAAATGTCCACCAGAGGGCAGACTTTCACTAGAATTAACCAACAGGCATCCAAACCCTGATGATCTGAACTGGCCTGGCCTTGACTCTGCAGCTTTCCAAACTAAAACTAAAAACTAAAAACTAAAGCAAACACACACACTGCAGATGTCACTTATTAACAGCTTGAGCAGGAGAGCAGAAGACAAATTTCATGAAACCTTATGATATAGTGATCCTAACCTGCAACGACAATGTCCATAATCTTACTCTCTCTCCATCCATCTCTATCTATCTATCTATCTATCTATCTATCTATCTATCTATCTATCTATCTATCTATCTATCTATCTATCTATCTATCTATCTATCATGTTCCCAAGGTCCTGTGTTGAAAACAGCCCCATGTTCCCTTGGCATAAAAAGGAATAACAGCCAAACATCTGGTGTGTTAACAAAAGTGTATAATCTGAGAGAGCATGCTCGGTGTTTAATATTCAAACCGATGTTTCCAGACGAGCTGCCACCAAAGTTGCTCCCTAATTCAAACACGGTGAGCAGTGATCAAAACTAAAAATGTACCCGGGGATTAAAAGGTTTTACGTGGATGTTTCTGGATCCGTCCAACAGTGAAGCACGACGCCCTTATGCACATTATCACGTGTTAAAATGATGATGATGTTAAAATGACGTTAATATGCAGGACTGACTGAAGACGGCGTAACATTAATCACTAGTGACATGCATAATAATGTCCCATAAGCCAGTAAAAGCCCTCGTCTCTACGCCAGCTATACATTTTCTCCGTGTTTGTGGATAACCAGGCAGCGTCGCTCCTCATCTCTTTCCATCCGTCTTTTCATCACCACTTTCCTCTGGACTTTCCACACTTTCAGCGTCGGTTGGCTCAATAAAGATGTCTGCATGATCTATTTTCTCCAACTGGGCTTATTACTGAAAACCTGCACTGTTTTTTTTTTTTTTCAAATATGCAATTCTATTTTTATCTGTTTGAAATTTATGGGACCCAGGGCCTTAGGAACATGGATTGGACCCCTAACACTGTTTTATATTAGTGATGGTCTAACAAGAAACTGACATGCACTTGGTGTTTTGCGGAGGGCGTTAGGTGATCACGGCACTGGAAAAATAAGAACACACATCCTAAAAAGTTGCAGGTTATCAGCTCAAAAGTGTAGAAAAATGTTTAATTTAAATTTGAACTATTAACTGGAGTATTTCAACACCAACATGTTGCAGATGTTGCCTTCATCAGGGTATGGTTATCTGTAGCACCTGTCATTTTGTTCCAATGCAATATACAGTATTTTAGTATATAGGACCACACTCAAAGATAATCTATAATGCATTAACACCGACTCTTCCTTTAGGATCTTTTCCAAAATCAGAGTCACCTTGACCTTCCTCTCTTGGCTTTGTTCCAGCTGTTATACGTTCCTTTTGTTGCCTTCCGGTCCGCCCCGCCTCTCATTATTGCATGTGGGCGCTTCCTGATCATGCACACACTCCTGCCATGCTGCTTGTCAATACACTATTAACCCAGGCACCTTTCGCCTCCCATAGGGGCCGGCTCCCGGGTTTCACTGCGGCTCGGCCTGCGCACGGAGAAAGGGACTCAGCGGGGCTTCCTGTTTCTTTACATAGCGGGAGGACAAAAGTGGGGCCTATCATGTTCAGTCTGCAGCATTCATCGGACTCGGCCTCACAACAGGCCGAGAGAGGCGTCAACGTGCAAGCCGACCTCTGGGAAGCACGGCCCATGTTGTCTTTTCTTTCCCCTCGGAAGTGGAGTGAATGAGCCATTTCCAATCCCTCTTTGAGGAGAAACTCCAACACAAAAGAGAGGAGGAATCAATGCGTGAACTCTCCCTGGCTTCACCTGTTGGGGAGATTCACAACATTAACCTTTCATCCATAAACTCTGCGTTGCCTTGGGCCCGCACTGCCCACCGCCTGTGGGACCACGGTCTAAAAATGAGTTTGTGTGATAATGGCAGTGAGCAGGCGAGCGATCTGCGTCTCAGATTTCGTTCACATGAGTAACAATTAGTGTCTGCGCATGACGCCTCTTTTCAAATCAGTAAGACAAGACTAGATTGAATGTTCCCCGCAAAAAGTAATTATATCTCCCCTTGTTTTGTGCAGAGGACACACAAAGACTCCAGTTAGTCTGGGCACTCAAATGATTAGACTTGTAACTGACAGGGATTGAGAGGCAGGGAGAGTGAGAATGACACAGACCGACAGCAAATTACACACAGGCCGTATCAGCTTTCACCCGTGAATTAAGCGAGTGGCTGAGCAAGGCAAGTCAGAACGTGGGGGGATATATCAGATGAGAGAATAACCAGAGCCGGTTTGATGGTAAAACATGTGACGGTATCATAAATCATCAGCTGTGTACAAATATACATCACTGCTCAACACGCTGGTGGAAAAATTAGCAGCTGTGGCCTAAACCCGGGTCAAGCAGTGTTTGCAAATACTGCTCATGGTTTGTTTTATTGCCCATTAGTAACAACTGACAGATAATTTACTGTATTGTGTGATTTATAATTCACTTGACATGGTTTAAACCGCCCTAATGTGAAAACCCCCCCGCCATCTGGTCCACCAGCAAGGCTAAAAAACTCATATCTGCCAACTTCTATATGGTGCGGGTTTGCAGAAAGAGAATTATAGTGCAATTTGAGTGGAATAAAGGCAAAATTAGCCTATTTTTCACATTTTTAAATATGCTAAGATCTTAACATAATACTCAGTTGTAGGCCTGTTAAGCAATCCCACATGCACAAAACCATGTTACCGGGGAAAAATGCAATAATTAAATAAACGAAGGGTGTTTATTTTAGGTGTTATCACCAGCATGTTTTGAATATTTGTCTTCTTCTTCTTCAAAAAGCATCTGGATCTTAAATAGAAACAAGTGTCCAGAAATGGTGATGTCAATGCTAATCTAATTGATCATAGTTTTCTCAACGCAGGTCAATGATAAAATGCAAAATATAAAATATAAAGGTACAGAATCTAGAAATGACTCGCATATCATTATATTTTAGACTTTATCTCTGGCTTTGGTTGAGAAAAAAGTGATAAATTAGCAAGAATCATTTGGAGTCGACCATGTATCATCACCAATTACGGACGCCTGTTTCTATTTAAGGACCAGATTCATTTTTTTTTACTGTCATGACACCCTGAAGAAGGCAAAACACGCCGCTGATAGAAACTAAAATAAACAGCCTACTTTTTATAGAGAGAAGTGTGCAACCATTTATTTCATTATTGTAATTTTAGAGCAATGCTTTGCACCTTATTCTCTGACCCACCACTGAATTATGTGGACACAAAAAACAGACAGAAAAAAGGCATTATTTAAACATAACAAAGGAGTTCATACAGTTCAGTGAGATCACAGAAAGCCTTGTTCATCTTCTGCTCCGCTGCATTCAGACTCCTCTCATTCCATGTAGGCACTTGGAAGCGCTCAGCGTTCAGCATGTCTGCGTGAATGATGTGCTGCCGTAAAACTGCCCTCTTATATAGTTGTGATTTTCTCTTTTCCAATAAAACCCATGGGAAAAATATATAATTTCACTGGGAAGGTCAAGGCACCTGCATTTAAAGTGTCTCGTGATGAAATGTGTGATGAAAGCTTCGATTCTGGCAGCGAGTGTGCAAATACAGACGTGCATGTAAAGGTGTTAGTGATCTCCAGGAGATTCTGACACATTAAAACTGCACTTGGCAACTTAGCAACTTTGCATTGGCAGCTATAGAAGGCAAGGAGAGCTAACAGTTTGCAAAAAT
Organism: Myripristis jacobus; assembly: GCA_900302555.1. Classification (NCBI taxonomy): domain Eukaryota; kingdom Metazoa; phylum Chordata; class Actinopteri; order Holocentriformes; family Holocentridae; genus Myripristis; species Myripristis jacobus. The sequence continues at coordinate 8,844 of OMLB01049844.1, forward strand.
TTGACGTACAGTCACTCGAAATTGTGTAAAGTATGATGTGAGTAAATTGCACACAGCACGTTTACATTTACCGCTCTGGCCCGCTCGGTGATGCTTTAAAGGAACCCAAAGGGAGAAGAGATAAAAGATGAAATGTTGGTGAGTGCAGTTTTCTCTGGATGGCTTGCTGCTGTTTAACGCCGGCTGGGTTTCACCGTCAGTTTTGGGAACATTCACGTTAGCAAAAAGATATAAAAATCTGCTTCAGTGGCTTGTAGTTTCATTACAGTAAACATTTATGTCCTTTGTGCCAGTAACCAGTTCACCTGATTTAGACTGAATCCTATAGATGGCTTGATTAGGCTGCTCTTCTCTGAGTTGACTTGCTAATAATTTCTGAGAGGCTGCTGACATGTTTATTAAGGATACTATAATATTCATATTTCAGTCTTAAATTTTTTTTTATCATAGTTGGACTGCAAGAGGGAGGATCTACAAGCCTCTTCAAGCACTGGAGGCATTTTCTTTCAATATCTACAATCAGAGACCTGCCCAATATCATTAATAGCAAGAAAATCCTCCCTATGTGCACTGATATGCTTAGTGAGCGGGCTTCAAGAAGGAGAGGGTTGAAGCGCCAGCTGTGCTTTTGTTAAAAACAGATTTCACCCTCAGTTTTGATGCGTCGCCCCCCCTGGGCAGAGAAGTGTCCACACCTGACACCAGAGTCTCATTTAGGCAAACAGACAGAATCTGCAGGTCTGTATCTGCAGACGGGACGCTCCTCTCTGTTACATTTGTTGATCAAGGGTGATAACATTTCATATAAATTTCTTGCGAAGTGTAGTAACTAACTTATATGTCTGAACTTTCACCTGAAAGTCTATGACAGCAACAAGGTTGGAAATGACAAAATCATCATCCTCTGTCATCAGAAGCAATTAGAAATGTTTTTTTAGGGGTGTGACAGTTCAATAAACCCACGGTTTGGCTTGTATTGTGGTTTTTGGGTCATGATTTCAGTTTGTATTGTTCATCGGAGAGGAAAAATCACCACCACTTTCAATTTTCTCTGAATTTTGTTTTATTTCATTCAGAGGTTTGCACTTTTGCACTTGTATTGTTAAATATCCTTTCCAAGGAATTTTGAGTGAAATGAAGATGCCTTGATTGAAAAAAAAAAGTCAAATCAACCCCAAACAAAGCTCTTTTGTTCATCCAAGGACAGAAAACTGACCATGCATCCCCTTTTCACGTCTAAGTCCTGTCAACGCTCAGCTGCCACCCCGGACTCTCCGACGCTGCACTGGAAGACCCAGGGAGAGGCGGCGGAGAGGCAGATGGGTGCAGCTCCTGAGGGATGAGGAGAGAAAGGAGGCGGGAAGGACGTGCCAGATAGTTCAAACAAAACCAGAATCTGCTATCAATGATGAGAAGGACACCGAGCCAGCAGGTGGACCCAGGACAAATACCAATCTGATCCTGGAATGGCAATCACCCCTCACATCCATACAACCCCAGAACAGTAGGAGTCACTAAAGGCTAAGGCTGTTAGAGGCCTACCACACAGCAAACTGCAGGTCTGCACTCACAATCTGGTGATCACAGCAGAAAAATGCCAGCGCTGTACATGTTACATGCGGGTTATTTCAAAATTTTCCTCAAGTTTAATAAAGGAAAGCTGACTCATATTTGGCCTCTCCAGCTGCATAAATCGGATTTAGGACCATTTTGGTTGTTGGCCCTCTGAAGCCAAGTCTGGATGTTTAGGGGTGAATTTTGATCCAGATTTTTGTTTTGATGAACAAAGAGGATTATTGAGCTGTAAGTTCTCCAGCGAGGAAATAGTTTTCTTATATACAAGGCCCTTTTTATTCCGGAGAAAGCAAGCCACGCTTTCGTTTGTTCTGATTCAGAGGACTGCAAAACCCAACTCTTGCCTCATTTTAAAACGATCTGTCTTGTGTGCAATTACAAAAGGCGATACAAACTAGGCAGGGGCGTTTTTGTCTGTGCTTGAGTTTAAGATGAAAACTTGAGCTGAAGATGATGGCCTGGCCTCACATCAGCACGTCTTGGCTTTGGAAACTGAAATATTAATACTACTGTGTATTGTGTACTGTTCATAATATTTTTTGATTTAACATTTTGAAAGAGCAACTTGATCCTTTGTTTTTTTATGCCCTTGCTTTTCTGATTTCTCAATTTTACCTGTTATATAATTGGGCAGACTTTATGTTGGAGAGAAATAAGTTAGTTTTGTTGCTGTTTTTAATATCAGGCAGTCATTCGCCCTTGCATTTACCGCTCAAAGGGTTCTGTTATACTAATTTGTTGCTAATCTGCAATAGATTGATGATGGAGCTGGTTATGGGTTTTCAAGCCTTGGTTTATTTTATTTTAACTTAACTCCACAAGATGAATGGGGGAGCAATTACTCAGCCACTTAATCCCATCATCGCCACAACCACCGACATCATCATCATCATCATCATCATCATCATCATCAGAGGGAGGGGGGGCATCCCACTCCATCATGCAGGATGGGATTTCACTCCTCAGAATAACAGAAGTGGGCGGGAGGATCGCTCCAGTTTGCGCCCCGGTCGACCAACCAGAGCTTCCCGGCTGAGGCGCACCTGAGCGGCTGCCAAAGCGAGAGGCGGGCCGGCGGTATAAAGCGAGCGGGGAGGCAGCCACATCCCCACAGAGCAGCCAGCATCCGTCTACCTGCAGCCGGACCTCACATCTCGCTCATCTCGCTTCCCCCTCACCCTCCGCCCCGCAGACGGCAACCATGCACTTGGGCGCACACGAGTCGTGCCATGCCTTGTTCTTGCTCTCCATCCTCTTGAGGAGTTGTCAAGCCTTCAAGAACGACGCCACGGAGATGCTCTACTCGCATGTGAGCGCGCCGGTGCAGGAGGCGCAGAGCAACGTGTCGCTGAACCGCGCGAGGAACGGCGGCAGAGCGGCGGGCGGCGCCGCGCACGACAGAGCCGGTGAGTGGAGGCATCCTGCAGGGGACTGGATGATGATGGTGAAGATGAAGCCCTGAGTTACTGTGCTTCACCGTGCAGTGGAGCCACCTGATGAAAAATCAGTATAAATTCCATAGTGTGTGTTTTTTAATCTTTCATTTATTGCTATAGCTACTGTAGGATTTTCTGTAGTTTTTGTCTGCCGTGTAGTAGCTGCATTTTGCTTTAATGTCAAGCTAAGGTATTTTATAATATCCAACTATAGTTTGCCTATGGATTTGCTCACTATGCTACTTTTTGCTTTTTTGTAAGGAGCTTGAGCTGATGAAAAGAAAGCAACAACAAACAAAAAAAGATTTTCGGTGCCCCAAACTCTCACCCAAACACCACTACCCATTTGACTGCATGTGCCCTTTAAACTATCCTTGTCCGTCCTCCTCCTTTTTAAAGGGCAAATGCACACAGATGGGTAGTGCTATTTTGGTATGAACTTGTTGCATCCAAATTCCAACTTTTTTCATTTCTCTTTTCTTATTTCATCAGCTTTTTAGCCCTTACAAGAACACAGTAGTAATCCTTTGACACATTTTGAAAAGGCACCATAGGAAAGTAACAGTATAATGTGCTGCTGCTATCAGTCAAAAATATACCACAGAAATCCCACAGTAGAAACATGGGGGATTACTATAAATTCACTATAGAGTACCACAGACACATTGGAGGCCCCTCTAGGATTACTAACATTGTAGGAAACGGTCTATTTCATAGCATAATCCCCCCAGTGAGATCATAATTCTGCCCATCTATCTGTGACACCCTCCAGAGACCATTACATGCCCATCACTCCGGCTGAGATGAGGCAATGCTTAATCCAGCCGTGTGTAATGCACACCTCGCTGGCCGGCAGCCAGGCAGCCGGCTGGGGATGAGAGGCTCCGACGGGCCCAGCAGACGCTGTTAGAGGTGCGATTGTGTGTCAGTGCGAGTGGATGGAGGTGTGCTGCCGTGCACAGGAAGCCTGCGATTGTGGCAGCTTGACTTGAGGCCTCTGAGTAGCTGGACCGTGAAGTGGGGAGTGGGGAGGAGGGGGTGAACCTTTCCCCTGTTCATTCATTCATCAAACACTGTCACAGAGAGGCATTGGGGGAGCATTGTCACTGAGGTGTATGGCGCTGCGTGAATGGATCTGGGTTTGGGTTACAGTGCAAGAGGGGAAAGGGGGGGGTGGAGGGGACAGCCTCCAGCAGAACAATGCTGATAGTCTTACCTGTTGCACTGAGATAATCCCAATAAACCTCTTCCAGTGGTAAAACTCTAAGCACTGAAGGCTTTCCTTGCATGCAAAGGAAGCACTGTATTTCCTCTATAAGGCAGTTATGAGTTGGCTTCAAAAGGAGCTGCAAAGGTCAAGATTTTACATCATCATCGTCCCATATAAATGAATATCCCTGCAAGTCGCAGCTGAAATGAAACAGAAGCAAACCTGCCAAAGGCTGGAAAATGGTTCACTGCCAATATAATGTACTGACTATATGACTTGGCAATAACTCTGAATTATTGTTTTGTTTCTGTAGAAATATATTGTGATCCAATAATAATACTGAGTCACTGCGATACACAGTTCTCACAGAACAGGTTAGGGAATCTATTTGAGAATGGTCCTGCTTTACATTGTTATGCAGTTCAGTGGGCTAAGCATCACTTTGACTGTTTTTCTTAGCAAATATGGGTGTAATGATTTAGTACCAAATCCTGTGACTTTGCAGGCCTTGTTTCATTAAACTGTGCAGCTGTGGTAAACCATGACTTTGTTTTTCTCACCACAGTTTTTGCCTGTGAAGTATTTTTTTTTTAAACAAGATGCGAAATTCCAGAAAACACATTAATAATGTGGAACATCAAGCACTGCTTTTGATTATTAATACCATTTATCCTAATAACTGACTTTTCCACCAGCACATAAAAAGGCTTTCTGCCCTAAATTGTTCAACTTTTTCAGAACATTGATATGGGAAAGAAATTGAATTCTGACTCAGTTCCTTTTTTCAAGCCAAACCAGGATCCAAACTGAACCGTGGCTTAAAAGTCGAGGTACAAACTGAACCATAAAAAGGTCAAGTGTTACACTCAAATTAGCAAATATTATGTCCTGATATTGAAATACTTTCTTAGGATGTATTGCCTGAGTGTGCTAATTTAGATTTTAACATCTCAATGTGCATTTTTCCAGCAGAGCGAGGCCAAATTGGATGCAGAGAGCTGCGGTCCACCAAGTACATCTCTGACGGCCAGTGCACCAGCATCAGCCCCATTAAGGAGCTGGTGTGCGCCGGCGAATGTCTCCCGGCTCAGATGCTCCCCAACTGGATCGGCAGCGGCTACAGCAGGAAGTTCTGGAGTCGCCGGAGCAACCAGGACTGGCGGTGCGTCAACGACAAGACCCGCACCCAGCGCATCCAGCTGCAGTGCCAGGACGGCAGCACGAGGACGTACAAGATCACCGTGGTCACCTCCTGCAAGTGCAAGAGGTACTCCAGGCAGCACAACGAGTCGGGCAACAAGTTCGAGGAGCCGCTCGTGTCCCCGCCGCAGCTTCTGCACAAAACCAAGTCGAAGAGCAAGAGGAGGCTGGGGAAGAACAGGCTGAGCGAGAACTGGCACGACACTGAACCCTGAGTCTGAATCACTCCTCAAAATCAGCCACGTACAGGAGATTTGATTGGTGCACAGACTTGCTGACAGCTTCCAGAGTTTGTAGTGGTGGATTATCTCTCAATGTGACTGGGACTTGATGCGCGTGAAGCTGGTTCCCTGCTATGATGGAGAACGACAAAGGGCATGCCAAGGACTTTTCTTGATATTTTTAATCAGATAATGTGAAAAAAAGTGGGGATAATCACTGCAGAGCACTCTGGAGCCCCAAGCCAATCCACATTGTCCAAGATGTAGCCATATGCATGCATTCCTATATTCTTTTTATATGCAGATGGCCACCTGTATAGGCACATAACACCAGTTAACATGGCATGAAACAAAGCATCTCAAACATCACAGCAAAGTGTGTAAATACCTGTACATATAGCAAATTCTTACTTGCCTTTTGAAGTATGGCCATGTGTATAGAATTTTACTATATAAGATGTATGATGTAATATATTTTCTATGGCAGCGTACGATAAGTCATGTTTTATGTTTAGTCATAAACACAGCGGCGTCGGCAGTGGTTGAAGAGTCCGCTCTGGAAAAGCTTTGTCATTGTTCAGTGTTGTAATAACTTCATACGAAATAAATATATCACTTTTTATCACATGTGCTGTTGTCACTGAGGACTGTCAGTCTTTGCCACACATGCACGGACAATTTTCAACTATTGGTAAAGCAAGGCGATGTTTCAATCAATCAATATTTGAGACCTGTGTTACTGCAGTTATGTTAGCTGGAAAAGCAGGAAAAAGTGTCATGAATATGTTTTGAATGGGTTAGTGGACCAAAAAAAGTGGCATCATCAAGCCCACATCATGCTGTCAAAATAGCAGGAAGTAAGAGGTAAATCATTTTTTTTTATTGTGGCTTTATAAAGTTACTTAAAGTGCCAAAAAAGTGCCATCTTCCTAATGAAAATGTTGCATGAAGGAAACAAAACTGGTGATAATTACATAGTTTTTCCATTTAAAATGTCCCAACAAATAAGAAACATGTTCACCCACAAATATATATATATATTTTATATGGGGGATTTTTGAGGAAGCTGCAGACTTTGCCAAAAGGTTGCAGAGGGGCCCAGGACTCAGTGGGAACAGGTGGGAACGCCAAACGACCCTGACATCACGCGAGATTATAATAGCGCTACTTCTGTGTTATGGGCCTTGCTGACATCACGCGAGAATACCGACCAGAGGCAACAGTAACAGCTGCTGCGATCCTTTTCCCCAAAAAGGTGCGTGAAGTCACACACAGGCAGGCAGCACAAGACCGGAAACTAAGCGGTTTCGTTTTCAAAATAAAATTCAAAGACACTATTACATTCTAAAGATTAGGCTGCGCAAATCTCAACGCATCACACTCCCAACTTCTCAACACAGCAGAATGAGCTGTTTTTTTTATTATTGTTCTTTCAATAAAAATCACAGACACAACTCCTCAGTGTTTTTTCCTCCACCCAACATTTTCTACACTAACACGTATACACCATCGTGTGTCTCATTTTATTTATTTGTTTATCCGGGATGTATGATCAAATGTTTTCATATTCAGTCCTGGAACTTGTGACTGATGTGTTATCAAATGCACTTGCTGTGTGCTATAATTTAATGCCTTGTGCAGGTGCAGGTTCATATTTCAACATTTATTTGACCCTATTTTATTAGAGTGCACACAGATTTGTATCAACTCAGTGACACTTGGCCTGAATGTAGCTTCTGGGATCTTTTTTTTTTTTTTTTATGCCCAGTTGTTTTGTATTATAAACTGAAAAAATAGAAGTCTTACACGCAGGAAAAAATGTTTTCAATATCAGATCAAAGATAAACCATAAGCAGCTTGAATGTTTAACAACTGCATATGCAACAGAGTGCAAACAAAATGTCCTAACCAAAAAATGTCCTGAATCAGCTTCTGGGAAAAATGACATCACTGCTATTGCATCGTCGTGGGCTCCATGAACACTAGCTGAGGGCTATATGAGCACGAATACAGACTGTGGAAGGGGACATTTGTGCAGGACTTTCGTTGCACTTCCATTTGCAGAATTTCTTCTTGAATGCATTTTAGATAAATCTGAGTACGGAGTTGAATCGAGGGCAGCTGGAGGAGAGAACTGGGACTCTCCACCCGTCTGTCAGACATGAAGAAGCTTCTTGGACGAGAAGTGAAACGTCTTCGAGAATCTGCAAACGGGTCCAGCTGCTCTCCATCCAACTCTGTGTGGACATTTTTTTAAAGGAAACAATTAATCAATTAACCTTTAATCAGTCAGCCTTTTAATCTAAAACAGCAGCAGAATGCATTTTTGACTGGTGCAGCTGGTGCGCTGGGTATTGTAAAGAAATGACAGTGGTGGGCTTCTTTAAAAACTACAACTCTGGCATGTAAAGCAGTGTTTCTGCCAAGTCCCCCTGCCCTCAATTTACCTCTCTTCTTGCACACTGATCCAATTAAGGCCTTGATGCTGATTGGCTGAGCAACAGAACGTGTCACCTGATTAGGTAGAATTAAAAAAAAAAAATTGCAGGAAATGAGAGGCTGACCTGGGAAACTGATCTGAAGTGCAGCAGAAACTTACTTTTTGAAAATCAGTCAAAGCCTCAGACTAAAGCACTGGCTCCCACTTTTCCAAATTAGCATGCTTATGTTTTATTTATTTTGGTGCTTTGCATTATCCATAAGAAGTTGGAGCGCTTCAGGAAGGGTTTTATTTTGAAGGTCATCACCGGTGCTGTCGCGGTGCGTTCCGGGCAGCTTGGAAACTCTGCGCTCCACATTCCCCATCCACGTTGTCACAAACCTCCAGGACTCCGCCCATTATTTCGGCGACACATGAGGATGCCAGCGGACAAACCTGGAGCCTGACCTGCCTTGGCCTCGTACCAAACACCTGATGTAAACCATGCAAAAGGAGAACGGCGACGCGGACAGGCCTGCCGATCCCGGGCTTTTCCCAAGCGGCGAGGCCGGGATGAGCAGCCACGACCCGGGGAGGTGCAGCGTAGACTTCCCGGTGTCTGTGGTTCTTCCAGCCGGTGGCACCGGGGAGAGAACCGGGCTGCAGACACCCAAACAGTTCTGCACGTTTCTCAGTAGACCGCTCATAAGCTACACAATCCAGGCTTTCGAGAGGTAGGCACAGGATGCGAGAGAATAATGCGGCATGTGACATTCCTTATCTCTGAGCGTAAGTGAGAGGAAGGTAAATGCCTGAAGCAGGACAGGAAGGTGTGCTGCTGTCCCACTGCGTCCACATCTCCAAAACCAACTCTGACTTGTGTGTCCGTGCAGAGCATTTACCTGCTGCAAGTGCAATACACATTTAGGGTGCAAAAAGTGACTTCAGGGCTTTATACTGCATAGTGAAGGTCCTCTGGTCCTCTTAGAACAATCAGCTGCTTCTCATGGTTTTAACTTAGGCTTTATTAGGAAATTAATAAAACCTGAGAATAAAGGCCCAGTGATGGGAGAGAGGGTCCCATGAAGGTCACAGGTTTTATAGTTGCAGCTATAAAGAGTATTTTCATTGTCATATAACGTACTGATGTTTTTGATTAATCATTCACTGTATAAATTATTAAAAAATATATATGCTAAAATGATAAAGTCCTATCACGAGGTGCCGGAGCCCATATGTGGTCTTGAAATGTGCCATTTAGTCAGACCAGCTGGCAAAAATCTCAGCATTTCTGTGGCTGTAACCAGCAAATGTTTTTACTTAATAAATGAATAACATGCTTACCCAGTTATTAGAAATATTATTGGATAATTTTCTGTTGATTGACTAACCACTTCATTATCTAATTGTTTCAGTATTGAAGGTCATAGATCCCCCACATGTTCCCTGCATGATGCTTTGGGAAAGAGTGGCAGCTGAGTGCCTAAATGCAGGCCTTGTGTGATAATAGTCTGTTACTCTGCTAAACTGTATAAAGGCAATTATTTATCTAGTGAATATACAGCTTCTCTGCAACACTGGTCCGTCTGAATCATCACATTGCCAAACAGACGTCGCTGATTTTCCCCGTGTCCTCTGACAGGGTGTCATGGATCCAAAGCATCGTGGTGGTCGTTGCCAAAGAAAGCACAGACCTGATGACGGACATCGTCCAGCGTTTCCAGCACGAGAAGATCCGAGTGGTGCAAGGCGGCTCCACCCGTCACAGGTCCATTTTCAACGGGGTCCGGGCCCTCGGCGAGGGGGCGGACGGGGCGCCCCGAGTCAAACCCAGAGTGGTCATCATCCATGACGCCGTGCGGCCTTTTGTGGAGGAGGACTTCCTGTGCAAGATAGCCATGGCTGCCAAGGAACACGGGGTTGGTATTATACAAGTTCATATCCCTGCAGTCAAGGACGTTCAAAGTGTTTATTCCTATAGTTTGGCTCACTTGGTATTATTTAATTTTTATTAATTTATCTGTTATTTAGCCAGGATGGACCAATTGGGATAGATCTCCTCCTCCAGGGAGTCATGGAAATTATGGGTTATAGGTATGAGGGCACAGAAACTGACATCTGATGAAGAGCAGTGCCTCGTGCTCAGAAAGGATAACAAAGTGTCTAGTGCCTAGGATAACAAAGGGAGATGAGGGCAAATTGCTGTCTGAACCGATGCTCATATTCAGCTGTTGCTTGATGTTTTTTTAAAGGGATAGTTTTTGACAAAAGGTTACCAAGGTTACCAGCCAAAACCCCAGGCTGTGGCTCTTTGATAGTTCTGTGCTAAATTAATAGGGGCTAATTGGGCAGGGGAGGCGCTCGCTGTCAGGGGGGCAATGCACGTCACCACACCGATGGATGCAAACCTGTTCACCTGATACACACAACATGCACCAAAAACATTTTAACTATCCACAACAGAGATGATGTGTTGTGTATTTTTGCCGCTTTACTGTGCTCTCAGACCGCTGCTTTCATTGGAACTATTTTGTTTGCTGAAGAACGCTAGTATTACCACTCACTGGAGCCTCAGACTCTGTCCCTTTAAGCGATGGTCAAGGCGAGTCACTTTTATTTGTACAGCTCAATATCACAAATTACAAATTAGAGCAGCACACCATCCTGTGTCCTTAGACCGTCACGCTGGATCAGGAAAAGCTCCGGAAAAGAGAAAAATAGGAAGAAACCTCAGGGATACAGGATGGATCCCTCCCACATGACGGACAGATGTGCGGTGGATGCTGTGCGCACAGAATGGATCGCAAGTTGCAGAGTAGAGCTTTGAAATGCGGAACAAAATTATAATGGATTTATGAAATACATAAAGAACGAACTGAACTGGGAAAGGGATCGTTTGGAGAGTGCACGCAGGACCATCATACTTAACTAGTAATGGGCTGGAACTGGGCACCACACTTGCACCTCTTACCTAACTTCACCCCAACACACACACACACACACACACACACACACACACACACACAGTGTTTCCATTTATTCACAAACTGTTTGTCAGGCTGACAGATCTATCGCTCCCGGTGGTGGCGTTTGTTTCATCAGTGATAGATGGAAAACATTCGGGGCTCTGACGAAGCCACTTTCAGTTTACTTTCATAACTGTGATTCATGGCGGAGCCTCACTCGCTGGGAGAGGACGTTGTTGAATGCGGGTCACATGGGTTATGGAAAAAAAGCGAGGGCTTTTTGACATGGAGCCAGTTTTTATGGAGTGTCACTGAGGCCCTCCCTGTGTGTTTGTGTGTGTGTGTGTGTTTGTGTGTGTGATGAACCTTCACAGCATGCGGTCTGGTCTTCATTATCGTGCCAGTATCCGTGCTCATGACCGAGCGCCTGTCTCCCCCAGCAGATTAATTTTGATTTTAACAACATGTGTAACACGCAGAACACATGTTTGCTTTCATTTCATTTGTGAGAAGTTTTGCCCGCGCGGGCCCGCCGGCGGCGAGGAGGGCCTTCGTCCTCCATCTTGCCGTGGCGGTTAGACAAAAATATTATTGCAAGGATGTTGATTATTTTGATATACAAGGGGAGGAAGGAAAGGTACTGTGTGCACAAGCTGTGTTTGTTGAAACAATTTCATTGTTACTGTCGTCATGGTTATGACCTCAAAACAAGATAAGAGAATGATTTTTCACGATTATTAGTCTTGGTAATATGAAAGCCAAAATAATTGTACTGCACTTTGGCATTTTATGTCAACATATTGACTTTAAAACAACAGCACATGTTCAGTGTGAAGGTACTGCTGATATATGTAATACTTTGGTGTTTTTTGAGTGTTTAAAGTGGATTCTAAAATCGATCTATGATTAGAAATGATTGATTTTGACAGTGTGTGTGTATTTGTGTGTGTTTTTTCATGATTTCTGCATGACAGCAGTGACACTTTGGACATTTAGGACTTGGATCAGTCTGTGTATCCACCTACTTTTATTTCAGTAAAATGTATTAATGCATACATCAGTCAAACTCAATAAATGACTTCTTTTCTCCCGCTCATTGCACCAAGGCAGCCGGGGCTATCCGACCTCTTGTTTCCACGGTGATCGCCACCACGGCGGAGGGCCACCTGGACCACTCTCTGGAGCGAGCCAAGTACAGAGCCAGCGAGATGCCTCAGGGATTCACGTACGACGTCATCTGTCGCGCCTATGAGAGGGTAGGTGTGTGTGTGATCCACGGCTGAAGTCCCTGCGGCTCCTGTGGCCGTAAACGGGGGCTGTTCACCTGACTTTGCCTCCAAGTCCCAGAAATCCAAGCTTGATTTAAGAAAAAACATGTTTTATTCATGATTTCCTAGTGAAGCACTGCTCTACGTACAATCCTAAAACGTAACAGCAACCTCTCTGATTGGTGGAGAGCGCTGTCACCATGGAAAGGTCCGGAACGAAGGACTGCTCCATGTCGATGACTAATGCAATGTAATGACTGTATACACGGCTTGATTCAAGATCAAGTTTTTTATGGTCACGGTTCGTCTTGTCGCTGGTCGGCTTGGCTTAAAACTCTTTATGTAAGGATTTTCTGAAACGTCTGTGGAGAATATTAATGGGAAATTCACTTCTGGAAGCTGAGCCGTCCAAAAAGTGGGTGGTCACTCCTGAGCTCTGTAAAAACATCCATATGGTCGCTGAAGTGACGTCGCTGCAGCCAGCGTTCACACGTCTAATAATAATAATAATAATAATGAATGAGAGCCTTTGACACATCAGAGCTGAAGGAGCCGCTACTTATTACTTCCATCTCAGTAATTCAGTATCTCTTTAGGACGCGGTTATAAAGAAGAAGGTTGGTAAACAGGCCACTGAGAGATTATTTCTGGATGTTGAATTTCAAAAATCTTTCAGGCGTTTATGTTGGAAAGATTTTCTGTTGTGTGGATCCATGAGCGTGAAGTCAGCTATCAGTCCGTCTTTAACCTTAAAATTTCGCAATGCGTTTTGCATTTTTCTGCGTGTCGTTTGATTTGTGCAGTGGTGATGGACTGCTCTCGGGGAAGGGAGGCAGGGCCGACTTATTTTAGTTATATAACACGATTTCACCAGGATGTGAGACTGTGAGCTTTTCTGAGAAATGTCAGGATGGGTGGGATCACCTGAGGACCCAGAGGTTGACACTTTAACATTGACATCGACACCACTAACAGTAAAGTGACCCTCCTGCAGAGAAACAGCATGGTGGTAGCCATTATGAATTACAGCATTATGCATTTATCCTCATCGTTTCTTATTTTGAATAAGAAATGATGAATCTTACACCTTATAACTATTTATGTTGCACCACAAAACTCTGTTGGCTGGTTACCAGACCATTTCTGATGACTGAAAACTGCGTAAAAGTTGATTTTTTTCCTGTTTATTCTTTTTGTAATATCCTGCTCGTTCTGTTTTTGAATAATTGTTTCTGATTTTATTAGATTTTTATTCAATTTGAGTTAATAATTGCCCTCCTGGCACTCACTGTCAGCCTGGAAGGGGCTTACCTGTCTTAGTGATCCCTCCCATCATTTCTTCCATTTTTCCCCTTTATGGATTCACTTTTTCCATTTCCACCTTTTGTCCCCAAATAAACTTCAGCTTGAAAAGTAGGAAAGTAGCTTCATCTGTGAACAGAGGATAAAAACACTGCATCACGGACAATTCGAGCACCCGTTCTTCAGGCCTGTGCTGCACATCGTTCACGTTTCACGTCTTACGAAACGACAGTTGGTTTGAGATTTATGCTCCAAAAATGAATATGCCACCTCGTCCCCGAAGATGACAAAGGGCTTTAGGGGTATCATACATCATAACGGGCATTTACAGTCCCTCATTGTTCAGCAGATGTGCCAGAACCTGCAGGGTTTCACGCTGAACACTTTGCGGTGTGGGTGCTATCATTTTCACTGCACCTCGATTATGTCTCGGGAAAAAAAAAAAAAAAAAAGACACATTAATATCCTCTGCCACGCTAGGGCAAATTGGTCTTGGAGCAAAAGTGAAGCGAGGATTAGACGGAGAAAATGGTGAAAGAGCATTACATGGCAACTTTAGGTTAATGTCGATGACGACCTGAGCAGTATGGAGGGTTTAATGTGTGTACCTGGAAAATGGAAAGAATGTATTCGATGACGTAAACCATAAATGTGTTGATCCTCAGCTGCCCGGGCTTACTGGCAAGGCTTGGAGAGCGAATACGGCCTCCTAAACTTGAAATTTGGTTTGCAGAATTTTTTTTTTTTCTTTTTCTCTATTTATTTTTCAGACACTTCAAGCTTTGCTATTTCAACCTTGACTCCATTAGATGTTTCTTTGGATAGCAGTGTTTTCGAAGGACACAGGAAGCTTTGAGCTAAGAGCTGAAATATGCCTCCAATTGGAGCCCCATTTGTCTGCAGTTATTTTTATTCCTGGCACATGACGGATTTTCAGATTGCTTTGGAGCACTGTTGGTTTTGGCTTTGGCGTTTTCAGAAAATGAGCTCACATTTGCGCTGCAGTGTCAAGAACAGTCAAGTTGTGAAAATTAAGACAAATTGGAGGGGATGCTACAGTTAGCGATGTTGTGAGAAGGAGAAGCTGGGGGTACTTTGA
>OMLB01049845.1:12234-24491 GCA_900302555.1 Myripristis jacobus
ACTCTATTGGCTAAAAAGATGAGAATGCCCCTGTCAGTTCCAAAAAATTCAGCCTCTTCGTATTTTGCTGTCAGTCAAAATCCAACGGAAATGAGAGCATCATCAGCAAACTGGAAAGTAATTAAAAACAGAGGCTGACGGAGAGACGCAGCCGATCAGCGCGGTGAAGCTTCATGAGGAAATATAATGTTAGCTGATGCCGTGTGAAGTAACCCCAGCGACCAGCAGCCCCAGTTAACCCCCAGTAGAGACCTGCTGTTTGTTCAGTTTCCAAGGCTGCTCGGCTCAGACGCTCTCGCTCCTCATCCCCACCCCACCCCGGTGAATACACAGCAAAAACACAGAGAGCTGGAGCAGCGAGGGGGGCGAGGGGAGCGCTGCACGGTGGACTGGGGCTCCGGAGACACAGCAGCTGTCATGAAGTTAAAAGAATTGAACTAGTTGCTGTCCAGTTGTATTTGGTGGTACTAGTTCTAGTCTCTAACACTGATGTTAAACGTTTAGCCTCAAGGTTCTTCGTTTCCTCGCTGCTTTCCTCCTTTGTTGCCCCAACTATCGAAGATCAGGGAAAGGATCAAACTTGTGGGATTGATGGATTATTGCCCTGCCTTTTGTGGGAAACTACTGATATCCAGTATCCACAAAATGAATCCGACTGGCCAGCCACAGCGCCACCAACAAGACAAAACGTCCCCAAGCGTCAAGCAGCGCTGTCTCAGAGACACCAAAGGTCACAAACACAAACATAACACAATTAGATCCAGGGAAACTCGCACTGGTACTGAGGGACACCATCGTCATGGTCACCGCTGACTTGTTGTTGATGTGACTTCCTGCTGGCCTTAAGTAGGCCACGCCCCCAGGAAATGATATACACCCCAAAATAAAAGCAGCAAGATCACTGAAAGGCCAAATTCAGGCAAGACGGGGGCATTTCAGACTGAAAACAACACTGAAAATGAATAATTTATCTTATTTATTTATTCATTCTTATCTTAAGGTGATAGAAGTTGATAGATCTTGTAGCTTTAACTTTTACACTCAGCAGAGCAATGATTATAAAAATAGACGACTACAACTTTAATCTTAAAGAAGTCCTTACATTTAATTGTAATATGTAATCATTTAATATGCCAGCTAAACATCCGAGATTCAAAACACATGTATAGGATTTGGGAAATATCTGACAGATGTGGCTGAACATGTGGTAAGTCTTTCTGCACTTCCTGTCAAGAAGTTGCGCAGTGGTTTGATGGTGGATATTTTATTTGGCTGTAGTAAAGGATTTTGTTGTCAGCAAGTTCTGCGACTCCTGCAAAATTCTACCGGGAGATGCAATTTTTGTGCCTGGTTGGTTTCTGTTTGATTGTGAGCGCGCGTGCAGTTCATCACAGATGAAGTTAAACACTACTTAATAGCCTCGACATGGAACGCTAATTAGTGGAAATAGAGAACATATTGATTGCTGCAGAAATAAAGTCTGTCAAAAGAGCTCTTGCCTCAGCCTGGGAGGAGTAAATACCTAGTCATGAGAATTACCGTTTTAGAGCCTCACTACTCAGCTCTGGAGGTCAAAATAATTAGCTCTGAGTTGCTCATTAACGCGAGAGGAAGTGCGAGGAGTGTAAGATAGCTCGGTGCACACACACAGCAAAACGTCCTCTCACTTTAGCAGGCAGAGTCCCGGCTGATTGGCTCACAGATCCGTGCGTGAAGCATCAAAAGCTGTCAAGTCGTCCGATCACACCTGCAAAAGTCATCACAGCCGCACACCGGCCTAAAAGCCCCGCGTTTAGCTTCGTTTGTCGACTGCTTCATCTAAGTGTTAATTATTTTGGTAGCGGCCTGCATGCAACATGTCACAACACTGCTCTGTAGAGTTCAGTCACTTGATGGTCAATTAATAGCAGATGTTCCTGTCAGCCTGCCAGCGGTTTGTCTTCTCCTGACAGATGAAGAGGTATTTTGCAGATCTGCAGATTTGCACAGACCTTTGGTTTGTGTGAGTGTGTGTGTGTGTGTGTGTGCGCGCTGAAGTTGTGATGTTGCAAAAGACACGTTACAGACAGGGAGGACTGTGCCGCTCAACTTGTTAAATGAACCACTTTGGCACTAAATGTTCGGCCACCGGCAGTGTAGAAAGAAATATGCTAATTATGTGATTGATACTGTGATTGCCGTCAGGTCGGCGATATTCGCTGCCTCCCAGGACGACCAACCGTTACGCCAAGTCTTTTATTTCTTCGGCTGTAACACTACTGGACACAGAACTGGTCTAAAAAATAACTGGCTGAACCACCTGGCACACCGCACTTTACCATTGGGCAGTTTGTGCAATTCATATGGAAGTATTCATTTACTTATTTATTTATTTATTTATTTATCATCTTTACATTTTTTAACAAGTTTTTTTCTACCTTTTATTCTGGGCAGTTTTAATCTTTTATTATTTTTTTTATCATTGCTTTTATTCTACTTTCTGCACCACATTTATTTGCACTGATTGGCATTTTCCACACAACACCGTGATGTCCTGTCGCTGAATTGCCCTTCGGGGATCAATAAAGTCTTCTGTATCTGTATCTGTACATTCATTTTACCTGGCATCAGTTTCAGGATCTGATCTAACAGACAGCTCGTTACTTCTTTAACCTTTTCATTGGTTTATTATCTATGGAAAGATCCCCCCCGGCCTTACGCTGTCTTCAAGTCATGTTTGATGTATCAACATCACAGAAGCGTGAACGTGAACAAGCTGACAAAGTGGTAAATACGACTCGGAAAGTATGAACTGCAGGCTGAGTTGCAGGCTCTGTCTTCGTTAAAAATTATTATTATTATTATTTTTGTAAATAATGTCTCATTGTTTAGATTAGTTTTCTTGTAATATGCATTTAGTTCTGGGAGATTTACAGGCCTAGTAAACTTAGCAAAATTATTTTAGGGTGTAACACAAAACATAAATTATTTACTTTACTTTAGGAGTCAAGTGATTGGATGTTTTTAAGAAAAGTAATGAGTGATGTGTGGGTCGGCTTCAGTTACAGTTACAGTGGATGTGCAATATTTTCAAATGAATAAATGCCCACTTTCCAACTATCTATTAAAATCCATGATCTCTTGCAATAGTCATTCAACAAATTTGACGTTTATGAATGCTATTTGCTGTTCTCAACACCCAGCGTTTGGTAGGTGTTTCCCAGGAAATGCACTGATGCACAGGAAGTGACGGGACTTCAGTTTCCAGCAGCAGAGACACAGTTTGTTTGGAAGAAGGGGAAGAAGAAACAGAAGAAGAGAAAGACATCGCAGACCCCACCTGACAGTTTCAGTCAAACAACAGAAATGACAAAGTTGTCGCCAGAATATTAAAGTTTGGGTTTGTTGGACAAATTGTGGCCTGAAACATCTGCAAAATGCCACGTATCGGCACTTGAATACAGATACTTCAGTGGTAGTGTCACCATGGTGTTTTTTTGTTTTGTTTTGTTTTGTCTTTTTTTTTTTAATCATGCATTATCCATTCTAACAACCTGATTATCCATTCAATGTTTAACGTCTCTAAATACATTATTAACAACTGTTTTTGGCCTCATGTTTAGTTGCTTTTCCTGATTCAATGGGGACAACTGGGTATGTTTTCAATGTCCTGGACACATTCAGTACCCGTCACTGTTTCACTGGAGTCTGTCTGACCTCAGGCTGTTTTCACCGTATAAAACGCACAAGAACAGGAGGGATAAAAGAAAATCCACCTAACGTTTCTCTTCTCTGGATGACGGGTGTTGAACCGAACCACTTCACTTCTCTGTTTCGCGCTAACCTTGTCGTGACAGCAGAGAACGGCGATGACGCCGCTAATATCAATCCCCGAACGGCTTAAAATAAGAGCGGCGCTGCAGAATGAGTCAACGAGCGGGGCCGGCATGCTGGCGTGACTAACTACCGGCCCAGCGGGCACTGAAAGAGAGACACTCGGGTGAGAGGACTGAAGCTAGGGAGACAGATTACAGGCCCGCCGTGCACTGACACTATCAAAAGGACTCAATAACCCCGGGTCCTTCTGCTCAGCCGAATCTCCCCGCCGGTGACAGTTGACAAAGATGCTGCGGCGACAGCTCACTCACTGTCTAGTTGACGACGGGAGGCCGAGGCCGAGGCGAGCGGCTGCCCGCCTGCGACTGCACTGGGATCTGAGACGGTCACACACTCAGCTCCCCTGCACTTTTTTCAGTTCTAATCAGTTTTCACACAAATCACACTCAGGACACACAGATAAAACTCACAAATCACAAAAACAAGAGCATAGATTTATATCTAATATGGAATGGCAATCTACCCCTTTTTCATGTTTATTATGTAAATACTTTTGTAGTTTTCACTTAAAAGCATGGAGACTTGTGATGCTGCCGTAGCATTTAGTGATTGTGCAGGATTTTATGCATCCCATGTATTCCATCTTTTAACTTTATTTTGAAAGTGTGACAACACCGAATGAGATTTTTGTCTTGTTCTTCATTGTTGAGAAATGAGGATTCGGCACTGAAGCGCACTGATTTTCCATTTCATGCTACATTATGTATGTCATTCTTTCAGTCGTGCACCTGTTTTAATGTTTATTCTGTGTGTTTACATGCGAGGCACTCGGCACATGTGATTTGTGTTGTAAAGCCCTCTGAGCTGCATTTCTTGTATCCAAGGTGCAAATGCAGTTTTTCATTATTATTATTGCTGTTATTCTGTGTAAACCCGTCTATTTTGTTGACCCTGAATTCATTTTTTGTAAACAGCTGGCCTCCCATAACTGGTTTTCTTACCCCAGTTTGAACCTGTCTGGGTAAATAAAACCCTTAATGCTTCAATCTTCCTACTTTCTTTTAAGTGGACACAAAGTCAGATGATTCACAGACAGCCAAAAAAATATATAAATAAAATTCCTGTATGATGTTTTGTAATATAACGCATCATGCTTATGCAGAAATCTCCTCAGTTTTTTCTCGGTTATTTCCGCCGTGTTTTTCTTAGCACCGCCGAGTTTTTAGCACGTTGTTGGATCGGCTTCCCGAGCACAAACACCACTTGACCTTCAGAAAAGCCGGCCTTTCTCTCGGTTGTTTTAACACTTGCATGTGAACAACAAATTAGACTCCGGCGTTTCATATTGTGACTAATGTTTGGCCTTCAGATCAGGGTCCAGTTTAGCGCCGTCTCGCTGTTCTTCACGTTGACCAAACAGCTCCGCTCGCTGCCTCCCCTGCCTGCTTTCTCATGTAAATTTGCATCATCTGTTTCAATCTCGCCGATGAAGTGAGGGGAAAATGGAGTTGCGTTTAAGCTGCCACCGCGCCCGTAGTGTGTCAGCATGATTTGCTGCCCAAAGTTTGAGTCCCTGCTTCATCTCCCAAAACCTGAAATGAAACATATGCCCTTAATATAGCAGGATAAGTTGGCTTCATAAAAAGTACCTGCTGGCTTTTTAAATTTTTTATATGATCACCAAAAGGGTGTACTTGTGGTTAATGGCTGTCCTTCTCCAATGACACTGGAGGTACTGAGTCACAGGCAGAGAGAAAGCACTGCGCAGTAATTAACAGAAACATCCTTCTGCAGAACTGTGGATGTAGAACTTGATTTGATATTGATATTATAAACATGCCCGCTACTGTGCTGCATAAATGCTTTATATGATCAGCGAAACGAGTGCTTAAGCATGCATGTCTGGGTATGAGTGCCAGTCAGACTCAGTTAGCTGGAAGCCGGTTGTTGAGCGGTTCCAGTTGTTTCAGGCGGTTTGGCCCGAAGCTCCGCTGGGAGATGAGTTTGTGGAGAAGAGGACGCTTGACCGAGAGAAGAGAAGGTCAGAAAGCAGCAGGAGCTCCTCCCAAGATACTCTGCTGACAGGCTGCAGATAGAGGAGGCGGAATCAGCAGGCGCGCGCGACACACACACACACACACGCACACACACACAAGCACACAGCCTGCCAAAGGAAGGACAGGTATTCTCACACAGACTCATTTACTCACTAGTTTCAGACCAACATGGGTTTTAAAGGCACACAGCAACATTTCTGCGCCGGGACTGCTCATATTCTGGGTCAGGAGTCCGTACCTCCTTCACGCCAGAAAACTGCAAAAGATTTTAGCATTTTCACAAATCGGTTAGCTATCACAAAAATGTGATAGCTAACCGATGAAGTGAGCGTCCAAAGCGCATGCGTGGGATTACACAGATTCAGAATCAAGGAGATGAACGTTGACATTTAATAGGCAGTGGTTTCTTGTTTTTTTTGTTTTGTTTTTTTCTTTTTGGCATGGAAAGCCCAGAACAACAAAATGAAGCGTGGACTGATGCTCATATTCCAACCCTAACTCTAACCGGTATAAGCACCACAGAAGAAGAGTGCGATAAGTCAGGATGTTTGTGCTGCAGCAACAGGAAATGGAATCGTTTGTTTTGACTGTAATCGTGAACCTGGCAGGACGACAGGTCGCTAAAGTGCACGTGACTGTTGTTTACAATCCCTGGTTTGCTTGTTATTGGACAGGATGAACCTAAATGAGCCAAATAGGAATACGGGGTTCGAGCCTATGGGGCAAATGGTTTGCAAGTAAGAATATGAGCTAAATTCATCATTATGGAAAAGCTGGTGTGGTGAAAAAAAACCCAAACAAACTGCCAATTTATCAGGATGGTAGCGCGACCAAATGTGGACTGACCCACTTTTAGGCCCCTCGCAACCGCGTCTGTGGCCTATGGATAATCTACCATTACGCATTCAGGACATATGGCTCTCTTCCTGTTTGTGCGTCTTTGCCGTCGATCCTGTGCCAGATACAGAAGCTGTGCGACACAAAGGAGAGGCAGGCATTTGAAATGTGCTGTGTAAAATGCGGTGGTGATCATACAGCAGCGGTTCTCAACCCTTAAAACAACCCAATGCCTACTGGCAACCCCCCCCGTCACAAGCTGCATGTGCCGAGTTCTGACCTTTTCAGGTTCCTTCATTTGCCTGCAGTTGTCGGAGGAGGCCTTGCATTTTAAAACGACTCAGTATTTCAGAAGGAAGCAGAGTAAGAGTGAAATATGAAAAAATAATACAGTGTGTTTCAGGCCAAAACATCAAGTTGCATATTAACCTCGTTCCCAGGCTTTCTTCTCTGCACAGCGTCAAGAGCCCAGAAGAGGCTCACGGGTTACTGTGAAAACTGGGAAGCAGCGGTTACGACCCAGCCACCATCACCTCAGTGGGCGCTGGAGTTGTCCAAGTCTCTCCTGTGGCATAACCTCTGCAAGCGCCATATTTCACCAGCCACTCATTTCTCACCTTCATCCTGTTTCCTCGGAGAAACCAATTCTGCAGGGGAGGCAGAAGTGGAACCAAAAACCCCAAAAGTCTTTCATCTGGTACGCGTGCCGCCCAAGCCCTAACATTTAAGAGGTATCTGTTTAGTTTGTCTTAGGACTTTCTGCAGATCTTTTTTTAAGAAGGAGGAGGAGGAGAAGAGGCAGAAAAAGATGAAGAGGACGACCAAGACCAAGACTACCGACAGAAACGACAGGGTTTCAGACCTTAAGAGCTCAAAACTGAAAATCCAATGAAAATCCAATTTTATACTAAGGTTTGGACCAAAAAGTACAACTTGTAGGTGCAATTACACCTTCAAAGTCTCCACTGAAATTTTCTTGGTGGACTAGGCACTCATTAACACACCGTCACCTACCCAATTTATTCAGCACAACCCTGCAGAACAAACAAAAGAATGTAGAAACTGTACAAAGACAAGAAAACAAACAAAACAAACTTCTCTGATCATCAGGAACCTCCATCATGTCAGAGATCAACACCTCAGGAACATAAAGACACATTATATTTAACACATAAGTGATGTGAACTCCAGCAGACACTGCAAACACATAAACAAACCATCTGGAATAGCACGCTTGGCTCTTTGAGACTTTGCTGCCCGCGACGCAATCTCAGCATTAACTTTAAATCACGGCTTTGTGTGGTGTGTTGCTCCATCTTCAAACTTGCTCGGGCCCAGACTGAAGCGACAGTCTGTACCCCTCAACACATGGGAGGCTGATAGTTGAACACATTTAATAGCCTCTAAATGTGGAAGAATTGCTCCTTCAGACCTGTTTATAGCCAAGACCAGCTCATTAAAAAGCCTAATTATCTGCGGCATTGTGTTTCGGGGCTCACATTCGCTGGTGTGGATTTGTGCGTCTGTGTTGAACGCTCCCACTCAGTGGGTTCATTATGATGACTAGAATAACCAACATCTAATTTGAGACTCCATTACGATGGTCGGCAGTGTTGGGACCCATCAGGAAGCATATTTATTCAAGGTGGCGGCGGCAGCCTAATAGAATTTGCAGTATGGGCCTCATGAATACAGTCACTTGCCTCATTCTCTCTTTCTTCCTTTTTAATCACATCTTTATAATTGTCTGTTTAATGAAAATCTACATCCAATGGGACCTCTTGTATTTTCCAATATTCTCAGCCAATTTTTAAGTGATGAATTCCACATATGACTGCATCATAAAAAAAAAGAAAGAGAGAAAGAAAAAGAAAAAAGAAAACCGCCATTGCTTCTCCTCGAGAATACTGCACGGCATATCCAGCTATTTTGTTTAATGACAGAAATCTGCAGCTTCTGAAGTCGTGCAAACATTTGTTTAAGGATAAATTGCACTTTGATGGATCATAAGTTGTCAAAAAATAAAAAAAGGGGAGTGTTGAATGGAGCAGATGTGAACAGAGGAAGGATAAAGAAAGCAAACTGAACCACGAACCTGAGCGCAACATCACATTACAGACAAATCACTTTTAATTAAAATACGCCGCAACAACCAGATATTTAACACATGTCATCAGAAATGAATGGAGCGTGTAATCCGATGAAACATTTCTGATTTCACATCATTGTGATGACACTTTGATCAAAGATGTGGCATGAATTCCCAATGTCAATTAGCGAGGCTGAACAAACATAATCACACGCAGAGATCTGAGACGCGCGGGAGGGTAACGAGTCACTAAACAAGTCTTGAGTGACGCCACGATGCCAGGGAGAAACTCGGCTCTTCACATTTTATATCTCACAGCGAACTGTGCCGTCCCAGCTTTTCGCTCAAGGACACAACACAACCGGAGCACAAAGCAAAGACGACTCGTCTAAATGCCACATTTTCCATACGAGCGAGTCAGGGAATGTTTACTGTCCCTGCTGCAAAAAAAATCACAGGAAAAGAGAGGAGGGAAGGTGGACGCATTCTCCTGCTGCTGCTGCTGCTGCTGGGAATGAGCACTCCCACCCGTGTGACTGTTTCCCATGACAATAGAAGCGTCTCATTTTGTCTGCTGGCTGGGCGTCCTCCAACACTATTTCTCAATTATGCTGGAAATGTGAAATTAAGAAATGAATAATGCAGCGCTGGCCAAGAACATAAAGGGTTCTTTATGGAGCGGCAAACACTGGCAAACTCCCACACGCTCAGCTACGGATCCGGTCACAGAAACAGAAAGAAGAGAACCGGAAGCGACCAAAATCAACCGGCTTCCTCAGCTGAACATGTAAAAATGTAACTTGAAACCTCAGAAATCGTCAGCTGACATAGGCAGAATGGTATAAAGCAGTGATTAATTCTCAAATTCTCGAGACTAAAACTACATACCATGCAAGAAATATTTTAAATTATCTAATTATAACCTAAATTACCTTGTCCTTCTGTGGATTCAAAATGACTGAACACTTTAATCGATGTAAAAAATATATATCTCATCCAGCATTTAATGTGGTTTTTGTTTGGGTTTTTTTTTTGGTGATAATACAAAAAAAAAGCTACCACTGCCATCATCCCTAACAATAACAACAACAAACAGAAACATCCAAGATGATTAAAAAAAAAAAAAAAATCCTATCTGGCAGAAGTTTGTTTGTCACTGTCAGGATTTTTTAATCATCGCTCCTGAACGGCAAACAGAGGTGAAAATGTGTAAATTATCTGCTGGGTTTCGTATGCAGCGTTCGTCCTATAGACCTCACACAGAATAGAGGAAATTGAAGGAGGGAGTGCTGACACACGATATTCTGATTTCCACACGAGATATGAGTCCTTTCAGACGGACGGCGGCACAACAACAAAAGCGGCTACAGGATGTTGCTGCCGAGGCCAGATAAACCGCACGGACCTGCAGAAACACGGCGATGGGTCAATTTTGCATCTTATTCTACAGAAAAAAAACACACATATTAAATAAAGAAAGAAATAATTGGCCGATGAACGTGACTGGAATCCATTTGTGTGCTAGATGAGATCCATTATCTGTACATGCTACGCTGCTGCATTAACTTGACGTCTCCTCCCAGCTTTTTTTTTTTTTTTTCCTCCATTCCTTACGCCTGCAATTGATGATGGCCTGTGGGAATCTTTTACTGCAATCTTTCAGCTGATCAGTAAAGGGCTATTGCCTCCCTTTTCTTCCATCTTCCTATTCTCCAGCAGTCATGTCAAAACATTAGTCTAATTCACCCATAACTGCCTACGGCTCCACCCAAGCTTAGAAGAATAAAATAGTCAGTTGTGTCTTGTGCGGGATTCAGCCCCTGATATTAATCACAGCGAGTGAGAGGGTAGCCGGGGCCGGAGCCGTATATCTTTCTGAGAATTAGAATTTACAAGTAGCACAGACATAGTTAGTGCTCGTAAATTCATTATTGCTGTTTCCGCAGATAAGCCCCCAGTGTGGCGTTGTGAATCATCCCCCCGAGCAGCACTGTCATCTGTCTGAGGGACCACGAGTGGAAAGTGATGAGGAGGGGATAGAAAACAGCGGAGCACTCAGTCACATGGAGGACGCAAATGAAAACGCTGAGAGAAATGCACGCACGCAGGGGAGAAAATGAGACGGTAACAAGCACACAGGCAGGCGGACACACCACACACCACACACACACACACACCGGCAAAACCACACAGTGAGCCTGCGTTTGACTGACACAAAATGCCTGAATATTGCTTTGCTTGGGAAGAAGAAAAGGGAAGGAAAAAAAAAACCTCATTCTGCTTGAGTAATCAGTGTGGGCAGGCTTAATAAGCCAGCTAGATGCAATATAAAGTAATTAAGAGTAATGATGCTTTTTGACATGAAAATGCTTGCTTGGAGTTTACAATCCGCAATCAGTCACTGCCACGGCGAGGTCGCCGACGCGTAATGGCCCAGTGTTTCCTTCAGGTGACCTTGGGCGTCGTGCTGGAAGTTTGAAAAGAGCTCGGCGGGTGCGGCTCGTTCACAGAGGCTGCAGAGGTGAATCAAAACCTATAAAACAAGCGGATTCACTCTGCCGGCCTTCGTGCAATTGATCATATGTGTTGAGACGATTCTTCTGCTTTTTAGGGTAGGTCAACAGCCTCATGGTACAAAACATGGATCACAATGCAATCTGCATCACAATGCATTGCAATACTCTAAAAAAATTGTCTGAAAATGTATAACTACAGCTTATAATACAACGTACTACAATGAACTACCTACAATAGATATGATAAATAGGGTGAACTAACAACGTGTGGCAAAGGGACTGCCACTGAAAACAAGCCTCGGGTGTACGTGTATATAAATTGGGTATATATGTAAATAGAAACTGATTCAGAATAATTGAATACAAAATTCCCTGAATGTAAAAAGCAGAATATTAAATATATAATATAAATATTAAAACAGAATTAGCAAAATACACTCACTTAACGATGCACTGTGTAAAACAGGATTGAATTGAGGACCATTTAGAATCAACTGGAAATAAAGCCCATGATGTGCGATATGCTGATATGCATTGAAAAACACGACAGGGTTCAATTTTAAAAAGTTAGCGTGAAGACATCATGTGAAACTGGACGACCTAAGGAGTCCACTGGTTTGTCGTGCAGGGACGCTGGCAAGGAGCCTACATATTGCTTGAAAGTTAAATTCAATTTTGGTGAGGGAAAATCTGGCATAGGCATTTTTAAAGGGGTCGTTTGACCTCTGACCCCCCAGATATCTGAATGACAGTGGGTCTGGGCCTAAACAGTCTTGGAGCTGCATCAGTTGGCTTTGACTGGAAAGCTGAGACTCTTGTGGATTCAATGAGCCACATTTGATTCCTGTGTGATGATGTTGGCCCCCATAGCAGCCATTTCACTGCAGGCAGAGCATTTTTTAAAAATTAAAAAATAAATAAATAAATAAATAAATAATATGT